>RCUC01116713.1:0-13051 GCA_003697995.1 Taxidea taxus jeffersonii
CCCCCCCCAGGTGACTCGTCACCGCGGTGAAGGGAGAGCGTGAGCGGTAACCCAGGAGCGGAGTGAAGGGAGGAAGCACAGGGCCCTGGGAGTGAAGTCCGCGGAGCCACAGGCCGCTGACGCCACCGACGTGCACAGCGAACAGCAACGCCACGGGGGTCCTCACCGGCGCGATGACACAGTAAACAAAGAACGAGATTCAGAAGCCGGAACAGGGTGTATGTCAGAAGAAGCGTGCCTCGCGCACCACCCGTGAAGACGGCTGCCGGCTGCAGACGAAAACCGGGGTCTTCTCTGTCCCTGACCGCAGTGCCCGGCCCTGGCGCAGGACGGAACCCCAGGCACCGGCGGACCCTGGAGAAGCCGTGGCAGAGCAGACCGGCCGCCACCCGGGCCGTGCAGGACACGGACACGGCAGCCTCGTCACCCAACCCGAAACGGGGCCCCCCTTTTGTGTGGTGATCCCAGAGGCAGCTATGGACGCTCGAAGCCGGGCCACGTGTGCACACTGGTCAGGACAGCCAGGCCGAGCCGGCACCAGCCCTCACCGTCTGCCAGAAGACATGAGGTCCCAGGCCTCACCGGGGAAGCCAGGTGTCACACGGTCTTTCTGCTGCCGTCTCCACGGACCAACACAGAACCACACGGGGTCCCCTCCCCTCAGCGCAGAAGCGGGATCACGGCGACGTCCCTGGTGTCCCTGCGCAGTCCTGAGCCAGGAGATACAGACAGCATCAGCTCTTTCTCGCCGGCTCTGCGGCTGTGTGTGAGGGGCGGTGTTACAATTTCTAGCCTCGGCCTCCAGGTGCCGCAGAAGCGAGCGCGCTGGGAGCATCCGTGGGGGATCCCCGGCGTGCCCCTCGTGGGGCTGCACTGCCCTGACTCCCAGCCAGGCCCGCAGCCCCAACGCGCTCCGTGTCCTGCGCCACAGAAACCACGAGTAGCTGCGCTGGGCGCTCGCTGCTGTTTCCTCAAAAAGGAGAGAAAGCACAGAGATTTGATCCTATTTTCACAAACTTTCATCAAAACCTCCAGGACATCAGAAGGTCCCTTGTTGGCCATCGGTCACCTCTAACACATCAAGCATCTGTCCGTCCATGCAGAGCCCCTGAGCGTTGCAAGCCAGCCTGGCGCCTCAGGAGACCAGCAGTGGCCTGGATGGAGCTGGCCAGGCTGCACGGGCTGTCCTCTCGCAGAGCCGCCCCCAGCCCCGGGCTCACAAAGGTGCGGCCTCACTGGGGTCTTGTGCCCAGCTTAGACCCCAAGGGGCAAGACGGCGTCTCCGCCACACCGGCCGCGGCACCCCTTCCCCCGCATCAGACGGCCACACTGACCGGAGACTGACTCGCGGGGTAGGGGCTCCTTCAGCCGTGCTCGCCTCCTGTCCTTCCTGGCTGAGACCACAGTGAGTTTTCTTCTACCACCAGCGAGTCCCACCCTCCCACTCAGGGTGGGAGCTGGACAGCCCAGCGCTCCTGCAGCAGACGTCACTTCCCGGGGACGGACGGCTCCCAGGGGCAGGCTGGGGGCACGGTTTGGCATCTCCGGTCAAAACTAAGTACTTCAAGATTTGGGGGGGAACGCCTTGGTTGCATGTCACCAAGAACCATCAACCCTGCTCCCTCCTACCCAAAACCACTCATCTCTGGTTAGAAGACAACATCTGGTTGTCTGGAGACCACAGTTTTCCGAGAAAAATGTTGTCAGGATATGAACACAGTGCATTTCGGGCTCCCACGAGTGGCCCTGGTCACTTCCTAAAGCAGCAGCAGCAGGAACACCACTCGTGTCCCCCACGCATGGACACCTGCAGGCCGGGGCGCGCCCGTAGGAAGAGGCATGCCCATTGTGGGGGCGTCCCATGCTGACATCGGTCAGAGACCCAGCCCTCGCAGGCCTTCTGGCCTTGGCTAAAGAAAGAAGAGGCAAAGGCCCTTGCCTGGGACCCGGTCCCACTTCCCACCAGGAGACCCTCCCCGCAGACGTGAACCAGGCTGGATGCCCTCCAGCCACATTGGCCAGCCGCGGGAACAGGGTGCAGCTCCCTCGCAGGAAAAGAACAGGAGTCCTGGCAGGGGACTCCCAGGGAGGGTGCTGGAAAGGACGGAGATGTGGGGGAGGGTCTGGGATCTGTAGAGGGCACGCAGCAGTGACGGGCCATGGGACAGGCCCCCTGCCATCAGCCATGCGTAAGCGCAGGGATGGAGTGCCCTCATTCCACACCAGTCACACCTGACAGAGCTTTACAGAGCTCCTCGGTCAACCCTAATGCCCCAAGACCTGCGCCCTCCCAGCAGGTGCTGCCCTTTGTACGAAGGCCTGTTTCCACAGCATGGGGAGCTGCTCCTGGGATCACATCCTTTTTTAAATGGACAGTTTTGGCCACAGACAGTTTTTGAAGAACGAACGGCTTTGAGAAACACATTATCAGACCATCTCTACCCTGACCCAAGAAGCTCCCTACTCACTAATCAACACTCCCGGGCCAGAAAAGCAAGATAACCTGTAAGACGTGCCAGTGTCATCAAATCTAGAGGACAGGGAAGACACCACATTCAACAATTATTTTTCTGGGCACGGGCTCAGTTTAGGACACGTCCCCAGAGCCACAGGCCTGGGAGAAGTCCTACCTCGCTCAGCCCCGCAGCCCCCATCCAGGCCCCGTGCCCTCAGGCATGAAGGCTCCAACCGCACCAGGACACGAGAAGCTCAGCAAAAACCTCCGGCAACAAGTGGGGCTTCAGGCAAGTATGTTGGCCGCTGGGCCTTCGTAGCCGCTGACAGGACAACATTGCTGTCGACGGCCACGACTCTGACCCGTGCGCTTGCTGGAGCAACCACTCGCCACAAACTCAAGTCCCAGCTCTAGCACTAGGACTTCTGGCTTGAAGGTTGACAGAAGGTACGTCTTTGGGTAAGAGGAAGTCCCCCACCAAGATGGGCATGAGATGACCCTTAACAGGGCTCAAGCCTCAGAGACCCCATGCCCATCACAGAGACCAGAAAGGACAAAACCAGGGCCAGCTCAGAGGGGACCCGCTGATGCTCCACGTGTAGGGTGGGTGAGACACACCCTACACAGCAGTGTAGGGTGGAAGAGACCCTACACGGTCACATCTGAGCAGTGAGACTCCACACTCCCGCAACGGGGAACCTTGGACGGGCAAGGACCACCAACCCCCCGCCATGTGCACCCGATGCTGGCTGTTCCAGTCCTCCCCCCTGACAAGTCTTCTGCAGTCTGATTTCCTGCTGAAGAAGGGGTACAGCAGGCAGCAGGGTGCCAGAAGGCCAGCACGTGGCCCCATGTTGAGGGCGTCAGGGGACAAGGGGCATGCGGCACCCAGGAGACTCCAGAACAGCGGGACGCAGGCGGAGCCCAGGGCTCTGGCACAGCAGATGGTTCATCAAAAATCCGCTCTCAGTGTGGAGCTCTGCTTCGAGTCACAGCTGCCCCAAGGAGACCGAGGAGAAAGCAGTAGCGGGTGCTGCCAACAACTCCGGCGTCAAGGAAGGGGCCCCGTGGAAGGGGGCACTGAGCTCCCACTGGATCAGCGACACCAACACCTCAAGTTCACAAAGAAAGTGACGTGCCTCTGACAGCAGCTGTCCCAGCCCCAGCCCCAGCCAACGGGAGGAAGAGGGAGGGACAAACAGAAACCTGCTATAGGGGCGCCTGGGTGGCTCAGTGGGTTAAAGCCTCAGCCTTCGGCTCAGGTCATGATCTCAGGTCCTGGGATCCAGCCCCGCATCGGGGTCTCTGCTTGGTGGGGAGCCTGCTTCCTCCTCTCTCTCTGCCACCTCTCTGCCTCCCTGTGATCTCTGTCTGTCAAGTAAATAAATAAAATCTTAAAAAAAATAAAAAACAAATAAATGCTATAACAAGAGACAAAAGACATACTGATAAGGGGTCAATCCAAGAAGAGGCTATGACCATGTGACTACCTGGGCACCCAACATGGGGCATCTAGACGACTAGAGCAAGTATGACAGACACAATGGAGAAATCAACAGTAATACGATAATACTTGGGGGCTTTACCACCCCGCGTACATCAATGGAAAGATCCTCCAGACAGAAAACCAGTGAAGAAAGAGGGGCTTTGAATGACAAGTTAGACCAGATGACCGAAGAGAAACATAGAGAACATTCCACCTAAAAACAGAGTACAGGAGCACGGGGTGGCTCGGTAGGTTAAGTGTCCAATTCTTGATTTCAGCTCGGGTTGTGACCTGAGGGTTGCGAGATCAAGCCCCGAGTTGGGATCTGCACTCAGCACAGAGCCTGCTTGGGAGTCTCTCTGTCCCTCTCCCTCTGCCCGCCCCTCCTCCCACTTGTGCTCGCGCCCTCTCTCTCTCTCTCTAAAATAATAAACCAGAGCAGAATACACAATCTTTTCAAGTTCAAATGGAACATTTCCCAAGACAGATCTCATGTTCGGCCACAAAACAAGTTTCAATAAAGTCAGGAAGACTGAAATCATGTCAAGCATCTTTTCTGACCAAAACAGTATGAAATTAAAAGTCATTTATAAGGAAGAAATCTGGAAAAAACAAACACAGGGAGGCCCAACCACATGCCACTAAATGATGAATGAGTCAATCAAGAATTCAAAGAAGAAATAAAAAAACACATGGAGAAAAACAAAAGTCAAAACAATGGTCAAAAATCTTTGGGACACAGCAAAAGGCGTTTTAAGAGCATAGGCACGGAGCCTGCTTCAGATTCTTCCTCGCCCTCTGCCCCTCCCTGCTTTTTCTCTAAAAAGAATAATAAATAAATAAATAAATAAAGGAGGAGGGACAATGGACACCACAGAAACAAAAGGGTTACAAGAGACGATTGCGAAACAGTGAAGCCAACAAACCAGACAGCCTACAAGACACGGATAAATTCCTAGAAACATCTTCCAAAACAGAATCAGAAGGAATAAAAAATTGGAACAGACAGATTATCAGCACAGAAATTGAATCAATAATCAAAAACTCCCAACAAACAAAAGTCCAGAACCAGATGGCTTCACAGATGTCTACCAAACAATGAAGCAAGAGTTAACAACTAGTCTGCACAAGCTATTCCAAAAAACAGAAAGGAAAACTTTCAAATTTATTGTATGAGGCCAACATTATCCTAATACTGAAACCAAATAAATGCACTAAAAAAAAAAGAGAACTACAGGCCAATATCCTTGTTGAACACAGATGCAAAAATCCTCAACAAAACATTAGCAAACTAAATTCAACAATACATTAAAAAAATCACTCTCCATGATCCAGCAGGACTTACCGCAGGGAGACAAGGGCGAATTCAACATTCACCATCCACGTGTTACACCACGTGGACCAAGATGAAAGCCACATGACCATCTCAGTGGGTACAGAGAAGGCACTTGAGAAAGTACAACATCCATTCATTGTTGGAACTCTCCACAAAGCAGGGACAGGGGAAACAGACCTCAACGTAAAATGTCCACATGAAGAACCCAGAGTCCGCATCACTCTCAGTGGGGAAAACGGCTTCTCCCCTGCGGTCAGGAACAAGACAGGGATGTCCACTCTCAGCACCTTCACTGAGCCCAGGCCCAGAGGTTCTGGCCATGCCATCCACACAAAAGAAGTAAAAGGCATCCAGATCCACACAGAGGCCAAATTTCACTACTGGCAGATGACACGATGCTATACGTAGAAAACTATAAACCCCACCAAAAGAAACCGGAACTGACAAATTGGGTAAAGCTGTAGGATAACAAAAGTGACGTACCAAAGTCGGTTGCATTTCTAGGCACAAAAAATAAAGTGAGAGAGAGAAATTGCTGCCCCGAAAACAGGAAGTCACCTAGAAATCAATCAAACCAAAGAGGTGAAGACCTGTACTCTGAAAACTACCCAGCACCGAGGAAAGAAGACGAAGACAGCCCAGCGGGAAGGACATTTCCACGCTCACGGATTAGAACAGACACTGGGGAAATGTCCGTACCCCCCAAAGCAATCCACACACTTAACCCGTCCCCACCAAACTAGCAGCATCTTTCACAGAGCTAGGGTTTAGATGGAATCACAAAGGACAAAGCTGGAGGTACCGCGATCCCGGACTCCGAGCTTCGCCACAAAGCCAGAGTCAGGAGAGTTGCACGGCCCTGGCACAGAAACAGACCCAGGCTTCTACGGGCAGTTAATCTACGACAAAGGAGGCAAGAATATGCACCAGGGGCGCCTGGGTGGCTCAGTGGGTTAAAGCCTCTGCCTTCGGCTCAGGTCATGATCCCAGGGTCCTGGGATCAAGCCCCGCATCGGGCTCTCTGCTCGGCAGGGAGCCTGCTTCCTCCTCTCTCTCTGTCTGCCTCTCTGCCTACTTGTGCTCTCTGTCAACTAAATAAATAAAATCTTTAAAAAAAAAAAAAAGAATATGCACCAGGGGAAAGAGAGCCTCTCCTAGAAGAAGTGCTGGGAACTGGACAGTCACATGCGAGACCCTGAAGCTGGACCCCTTTCTTACACCAGCAACAAAAATAAACTCAAAATGGGTTAAAGACCAAAATGTGAAACATGAAAGCCTAGAACTCTAGAAAGAAAACATCGGCCACAACCTCTTGGACACTGGCCTTTGCAACGTTTTTCTGGACAGGTTTTCTCAGATTAGAGAAACAAAAGCAAAAATAAACTACTGGGGATACATCGAAATAAAAAGCTTTGCACAGCCAAGGAAACAGCCAACAAAACAAAAAGGCAACCTAGGGAATGGGAGGAGATATTTGCAAATGACGTATCTGATAAGGGCTTAACAACCCCCAAAATAAAGAACTCCTACAAATCAACACACAAAAAACCAGTCTGATTAAAAGATGGGTGAAGGACCTGAACAGATAGTTTTCCAAAGACAACATCCAGATGGCCAGCAGACCCGTGAAAAGATGCTCCACATCACTCACTATCACGGAAAGGCAAGTTTTTAAAAGATTTTATTCATTTGACAGAGAGAGACACGGCAGAGAGGGAACACAAGCAGGGGGAGCGGGAGAGGGAGAGGCAGGCTTCAGAAGGGGGGGCTCTGTCCCAGGCCCCGGGATCAGGACCCGAGCTGGAGGCAGACACTTAACGACTGAGCCCCCCAGGCGCCCCGGAAATGCAAATTAAAACCCAGTGAGATACGACCCCAGAATGACTAAATGTCAGATCGGCTAAAAGCAGCACAAGAAACCACAGGTGTCAGCGAGGACGTGGAGAAAGGGGCCCGGCGCGCGGCGGGTGGGAGTGCGAGCCGGCGCAGCCGCTCCGGCAGTGGGGAGGGTCCTCTAAAAGGCAAAAAAGAGAGGTAACCTGTGATCCAGTAAACACAAGGAAAAGGAAAACACTAATTGAAAAGACTCGCCCCCGAAGTTTACGCAGCCCGCACGAGGGAGTACGACGCGGCCGTAGACCAGGAGGCCTGGCTGTCTGGTGACGTGGGCGGGCCGAGGGACACCACGCTGGGTTAAGTCGGAGAAAGTCAAACACGGCATTACTTCACTTGTGTGCGGGATCTAAGAAAACAGAACAAAGGGACATTCCTACAGACATCAAAGGGGCGCTTGCCTGAGGGGAAGCCGGTGGGGCATGGGCGGAGCGGGTACAGGGAATTAAAAGGTACAAAATTCCGTTAGAAGCCTCAGAGATGACAAAAAGAGCCGACGTACACATACAGACTCCTCCGCTCACACACCGGCGCCCGTGCACGCACGTACACAACCACACACGCACTCAGAGGGGCTGGTGTCACTCCACCGTGAGCCGCGCGCCCTCCCCAACCACCTTCTGGAAATGACCGAGCCACATCCTGCTCAGGCCCTGCCCAGGGAGCGAAGCTGCACAGAGACCTGCTGTCTGGTGAACGGGAACCAGCCGCAGGGAGCGACACGCGCCTTCTGTCCCCGGCATTCAGAGCCCAGACTGAAGGGCTCCTTGTCCCCGTCACCACGGCCACGAGTTACGCGAAGCGCACTGTGCGGGCTGGTGCCGCGTACTCAGCACGGCTGCCCAGTGGGACCCGCTCCCTCGGCTCTTCCGTCGGGCTGACTCCCTGCTGCCTGGACTCCTGAGAGGTCCTGGCACACCGTGCACCCGGCCCGCCATCGTCCCCGCAGGAAAGCAGACTCCACCACAGAGGAGCGGAGCGCGCGACGGGGAAAGGTCTCGTGGAGAGGCCCGCGGCGGGACGGCGGGCACCCAGGTCCCTCTCCCGCCCTCAGAGGGGCTCCAAGGGCCCGGGAGCTCAGCCCGGCTCGGCGTCGCATGGAACACGCAGAGGGGGCGCCGGGGAAGAGACGCCCACGGCCGGAGGGGCGGGGAGCTCTGAGCGCGCACCTGCTGCCCCAGGAGCCTCCGGGAGCCCAGAGCACAGGCCCGGCCGCACCCCTCCCGCCGCCGCCGGAGCTCGGGACAGGTGCTCGAACGACCTGCGCCGCGTGGCCAAGAGCTCCCATAACCTGATTTCTAGGAATCTAATTTTAAACCTTTCCACAGCTAACATATCCCAAAAATACAGCATTTGGAACGCTGTCGCCTAAGCGCAAACACACACACACACAAAACCTAACCAAAAATAAAAGTGGCATTTCAGGCGAAACCCCAGAATTAGAACACAGTCCTGCCCTGAAGCTCTTCAAAACCTTCTTTTCTTCAAGCGCACTCACGGCCACATAACAGTGATGGTCACACTCACCACCATGAAGTAACTTGGTAATCATTTAGCAACAATTCCAAGACTCTTCCCCACGAGGCCCGCCCACCTGCACGGAGAAAACCCTCCCCCTCCCCAGCCATCCGCGCCCTCCAGGGGCTCCCGTGTCCCTGCCCCGTCTCCCGCTCTCCATTCAGGGCGCATAGGCGCGGGGCGTGTGGCGGAGGCCGACGCGGTCACCCCGACCGCTCCCTTCGGCTTGCTGCTTCCGGAGAGGGACGGACACGCAGGGAGGAGAGAGGCAGACGAATCGCGGGCTGCTCCGTCCCCGACGGACGAACTCCGCACCCGTTCAGCACAGGGGAGAAGCGGGACTGAGATGTAGGAATGACACGTCCCACACTCACACCCCACGTTTCTCAGCCGCTGGAGCCCCTCCACGTGGAAGGCGGTGCCCCGC
Organism: Taxidea taxus jeffersonii; assembly: GCA_003697995.1. Classification (NCBI taxonomy): domain Eukaryota; kingdom Metazoa; phylum Chordata; class Mammalia; order Carnivora; family Mustelidae; genus Taxidea; species Taxidea taxus. The sequence continues at coordinate 9,116 of RCUC01116713.1, forward strand.
CACCTGCACTCGCCTGACTGACGCGGCAGGGTCGGGACCGCGGAGACCTGCTCCCCGGCAGCAGCCCCCATAGCCAGTCAGAGCGCGCGGCACACCCCGGCTTGGGGGCGCTCCCGTGCGCCCTTCATCCGTGAACCGGGAAGAGTAGCCAACGCAGACGCAGCCAGAGAAAGACGCGTCCATCCGTGGGCCCCAAGTCCATGTCTCCTCTTCCATGCACGTCCGCGTCCCCTCTCCTGGCTCCCCTGCTCAGCCTGGCGCCCTACGGCGTCGTCCCCCACGGCGCCTTCCCAAGGGAACAGACGCCCTTGGAAGGGTGGTCTCCCCGGCCTGACCCCAACACTCGGGTCAGACGGGAGCAGCCTCCCAGACTCCGTGTCCTTGCCCTCCTGATTCTCAGGACACCACATTTCGAATTCTCTTCTAGAAAACCTCTCTCCTCTGGGCTTAGAAGGACCGCAAACCCAGGGCCTCCCTTCCCCCTCACCCGGGGCCTTGAGACCCCGTTCCCCGGCCCCTGGCCTCCACCTCGGCCCTCGGATGCGCTCCGTGCTCCACCGCGCCACTGCGAAGGCGCCCGCAAGCCCAGTTCCTATGGGTTCTCCAAGCACCGCTCCCGGTTTTCAAACTCTCGGCTCACGTGGCGCCCAGAAGCATCTCAAGGTCATGTCCAAAATGACCTCATCATCTCTCTCCCCGACTCACTCTCCCCCACAAACACCAGCAACATCTTTGAAACCAACACCGCTCTGCCTACATTTTCTCTTTCCCCCAATTCATCGTGGAGGCTCTTCAGCTCATCCGCTTCCCCGGCCAGCCCAGGCCCTCATCAGCACCCCTGTGGGCGCTGCACGGGGACACAGTCCCCAAGCTAATCCCCAGCCCCCCGAAGCAGAGCCTGGTTCAGCTCAGGAACACCTCCCAAGCCCTTCGAGAGTCGAGGACGCCTGTGTTCTGACGTCACTTATGTCACTACATAGTTTATCACTCCACAGGGCTGATAAGCAGCACGGGACAGGGTCCGCATGACTGGGGAGAGAGGGCCCCCCATCCCTTCTGCAAGGACCCTGTGGAAAGCATCCTACCTTTAAACGTAGGCGAACGTGCATTCCTAAAAAAGCAGAAGACTGTCCGGATAACTTCTGACCTTGCCATAAACAGGGAGCAGCTGCAGACCAAGAACCCAGGTCCATGGGCACCAGGAGCCCCCAGGAGACAGGTGCCACCCCTCCCCACAGCGGCTCACCCCCACGCCCTGGGCTCCCCAGCAGAGCCACATCCGGACTGAGAAGCAGGCTTGTCTGTGCACCTGTTGCACACGTGTAACGGATAAAACACAACCGTGAAGAGAAACCGATTCCACGGAAAAGCAGAATGCCTGGCAAAGTCGAGATACCGGAAAAGTTTTTACGTGTTTAATTTTTTTGAAATGTGCCTTCAAATCAGGTGTGGGAAAAACACGGTAAAACATGAGGGAGGATTATCTTAACCCAAACTCTAAAGTGTCAGCGAGAGGGCCGCGGGCACGGTGGACGGCGAGGAAGCTGAGCCGTGCTTCGCCGTAGGGCTACGACCATCTGTGCGATCCCTAGTTCAGACCTCTTCAGTTGGCCGAACGGCGGGCGGGCGGGCTCCCACCGTGCAGGAAAGCCTTCACAGGATCCTGACCCACAAAGGCAGACATGAAACGAGTGGCCCTCCCCAAGACACACGCGTGGTCTGGGACCTTGGGGCAGCCTTCCCCCTGCACGAAGCAGGGGCGGAGTCTCTGCGGTAATTCCCCGTCCCGCTTCCGTAAACCGGGGTGTGTGTGTGCCGGTGATCCATGAACGACAGGGCAGCCTGGGAGGGAGGCTCAACAGACTAGAACGGGTTTAGAAGCACAAAGACCAACGGGCACAGGGTCGAGGCCATTCACACAGGGGTGAGGCCCCTCACGCTCCACTCCAAACGAAGACCACAAAGGAAGAAGAAAGTAGCCCCGGAGTAGAAAGTGTTTGGGGTGGATCAGAGAGTGTGTAAAAGGATAGCAGAATTCCCCTCCCTCGAATTCTCTCCATGGAACATAGCAGAAGCCCCCAGAGCCCCCGATCCAGGGCCGTAGAAGGTCAGCGTGCCCACCAGCACACAGACAGAGCGGCAGTCGGCCCAGGGGGCTGGCAGGGCCACACAGACACTTGGGACCCCGTGCATCAGTAGGGCCGTCGGGGGGCGCCTGGGTGGCTCAGCGGGTTAAGGCCTCTGCCTTCGGCGCGGGTCATGATCCCAGGGCCCCGGGATGGAGCCCCGCACTGGGCTCTCTGCTCTGCGGGAAGCCTGCTTCCTCCTCTCTCTCTCTGCCTGCCTCTCTGCCTACTTGTGGTCTCTGTCAAATAAATAAATACAATCTTAAAAAAAAAAAAAAAAAAGAAGGGCCGTCGGGTCTGCACACAAACACGGGCACAAACGCAGGTCCAGAGAGCCGGAGAGCTGTACGCGGACAGGACGCCTGGCTACCCTCCCCGTGTGGGTACCACTTCACATTCCCCCCACCCGTGCACAAGGTTCCCTTCTCTCCACACCCTTGCCAGCCCTTGTCGAGAAGAGCGGTCCCAAAGGGTCTGAGCCGAGAGCCCCGCGGTGCTGATCTGCATTTCCCTGATGACGGCGGACTGTGCAGCATCTTTCCAATGTACTCACTGGCCTCTTGTGGGTCTTCTCTGAAAAAATGCCTATTTGGGTCCTTTGCCCAGTTTTTAATTGGCTTACTTGCTTTTTGCTATTGAGCAAAACCAGGGGAAAGGACCCTTGACATTGGCATTGGCAGTGGTTTCCTGGATCGACACCAATACCGAAGGCAACAAAAGTGAAACTAAACAATTGGGACTCCGTCATATAGAGCTTCTACACAGCAAAGGAAACCGTCATGGATGGAAGAGGCAACCTACAGAGGAGAAGAAAGTATTTCAGCCCTTAGACCAGATACGGATTTCTATGCAAACAGAAAGGATCCAGTTTTTGTGTTTTCAACATAGTTCGATCAGTCGATCATAATATGTAAACTTCTGTCTTTTTTGCAAAGTATGATGTCTTGCAGTAGACAACCCTTTATGAGATAGAATATAATAACCCAGCAATTTTATTTTTCTCTCCAGGTGGGAGAAAAAAATGGTCTGGGGAGATCCACCAAAATTCTTTGAGTTCCTGACCACGATTATCCAGCCGGCACCCTAGAGGTGGGTCCTGCATTACATGTACACCCACGAGAACTGGAAAAGACACTTAACCTTGAACCCTGGTTTTTTTGTTCGTTTTTCATTTCTAACCCTACTGTTTTCCTGTGGTTAATGGATCACCCAATAAAATGATACACGTGAAACTAGGCTACCAACTAGTCAGTATCAACACTGTTTTACCACTGTGGTGCCTTCGGATTAATCCACTTTAAAACACCAGGAAGAAATAAAATATATTTTAAAATAAAAGGTTAGGAGTGTAAACCTGGCAATTCACAGACCTGTACCCCTGGGGCTAATAATATATTAATAAAATATAAAAAATAAAATAAAATAAAAGGTTAGAATTTTAAGATTACAAATGAGTTATTAATCTATATCCCATTCTTCATATTACTTCTAAAATTAAATATTTACATTCTGAAATATTTGTGAGGTTTTAAAATTTTAATGTATTAAGCATTTTAAACTACACCAAATAGGGGTGCCTGGGTGGCTCCATCCGTGAAGCATCTGCCTTCGGCTCAGGTCATAATCCTGGCCGGGGTGCGGGGTTCGAGTCCTGCATCGGACTCCCTGCTCTCCTCCTCCCTCTCCCTCGGCCCACCACCCTTGCCCCGCCACCCCCTCCCCTGCCGCGCTTGCTCACTCTCAAATAAGCAATAAAATAAACTATACCGAATATACATCTGAACATAATGGAGAACTTTTTAATAAACAT
>ML098821.1:0-11630 GCA_003697995.1 Taxidea taxus jeffersonii
CCCTACGGCTCTATTCTCCCAACACATATGTGTGTTCAACCAATACTTCCAAAATTTATTAGCTAACTATTGCTGCTATAACAAATGACCACAAACTTAGTGGCTCATATGGTTCTGGAAGTCAGGGGTCCTAACATCAAGGGTCAACAAGTCTACTTTTTTTTTCCTCCCTAGGGACTATTATTCCTTGCCTTTTGCCTACGTTCCATGGCTTGTGACCTCTTCCTCACATCATTTCTACCTCTGCTTCTGTCCACCCATCTCTGACCCTCACACTCTTGCCTCCTTCTGATAAGAACCATGGTGGCTATACCAAACCCATCTAAATAATCTCTAACTCAAGGTCCTTCACTTAATCACATCTGCAAATCTCTTTTGCCAAGTAAGGTCACACATTTGTAGGTTTCAGGAAGTAAGATGTGGACATCTTTGGGAATCCATTATTCTGTCTACCACATGAAGAAAAGAACACGATGCATGCATGTACTGGTTTTAAAAATTTGTCCACAAACTGGTACTCCTCCCTACAAGAGATGGAACTTACTTCCTTTCTCTTTGATTGTAGGCTAGACTTAGCCGCTTGTTTCTAACAAATAGGAGGTGGTAGAAGTGGGTTTGTAAGTTCTTGGGCTTAGGTCTAAACTGTGAGATTCAGTTATACAAAGCATTATGACCTCTCCCTGGTTCACTCTCTCAGACCACTGGCTCTGGGGGGGACCAGCTGCCATATTGTAAGGATTTTCAAATGGCTCTGTAGAGAGGCCCATGCAGTAAGGAGCTGAGGCCTCCTGCCAACAGCCATGTGATGTGGCCATCTTGGAAGTGGATGCTCAGCCCCAGCTGAGCCCTTAGGTTACTGTAGCCCCAGATAACACCTTGACTGTAAGCTCATGAGGACCCTGAGCCAGAAGCACCCAGCTGATCCACTTCCAAATTCCTGACCCAATGAAACTGTAACATAATACATATCTTTATTGTTTTAAGCCATAAAGTTTGGGGCAATTTACTGTACAGCAAAATAACTAAAACAAAAAGCTATGTCTAAATCCCCCCACCCCCACCCTCAATAAAAGAAGTACATTATTTTGTGGTTCGATAGTCTTTGGAACTCTCTTATCTAGTCAGGACCTCATACCACCCTGAGGGACAAGATGACTAGAGTCTGGTTCTATGACCACTCTTGGGATGATGGTCTTCTCAGGGTCTTCTTCAGGGTCTGCCTGGAGATCCAGTACAGCACACATAAGTCAACTGAGACTCTGACTCAGGACAATCCAGGAGGAACACCTCTAGTTTAGTTCCATTTGTCAATTCAGTTCTTTCTTCTTGGTGTGATCACTGTCATACCTTCTTCTAGATTGCCTTTCTACTGTCTGCTTTGGTTGCTGTTACTCACAGGTATTATCTGATGTATCCTGGCTACCAACCAACATGTCTTCCCTCCTACTGTTTCCTTTACCTCCTTGTATTAACAACATCCACTTGCCTTATCTAATGGCCCTTTGGATCCCCCTAATCTTCAGGATCCTCTTAGATGGCATGACTGACCACCCAAGAAGGCACCTTGCCTGATTCTTTCCTGGACTCTCTCTGCTGTTTGCTGGATGTTTGCATCAGTCAGGATCAGATAAACTATGCTGGTGGAGCAAAGAAGCCCCAAATATTGGTGGATTAAAGTGCTATTTCTGTTTGTTTGTCCCGCTGTTCTCATTTCTGCTACATGTTTATCACTGTTTGGCTGGGGAAACAGGCTTATCTAGATTTCATGGATTCAGATTGAGGGAGCTTCTGTCTCTATGTTCCCATGATTAGTAAGGCAAGAAAAAAGGGGATACATTGAAATAACACATTTGCTCTTAAATCTTCTCCTTGGACATGATATGTGCCCCTCTGATCACATTTTATTTGCCAGAGTAAGTCACATAGCCACAGCCAACTTCAGAAAGGGTGGAGAAGTGCAATCCTAATATGAGCCTGGAAAATCAAGAACTGGAGATTTTTTGGTGAGTGTCAGGGATGTCTGCCACAATGCTTCGGTCCTTGGCCTGCCTGACCTGTTTATAAGCTCTCCAGTTCTGCAGACAATCAGATACGATTCTTTTACTTGCAACAGACAGAACTATAACTCAAGTTGACCTAAGAAGAAATGAGTTTAATGCCTTATATGGCTGGAAGTCCCAGTGGTTGCTAAATCAACCTTTAGGGGGAACCAGTTCTAGATACTCAGACAACATTGACAGAAGTTGGTCTCTATCCCTTGGTTCTATTTCCATCTGAGCTGGTTTTATTCTCAGACAGAGTCTCCCAAAGGTGGAAGCTCCAGGCTCGTTGAAGGCAGAGACACTCCCAGGAATCCTAGGGAAGTCCCAGGGCTGGGCTCAAGTTGGTTGGCTGGTTTGAATCATGTGCAGCACATCTCAAATTTACTAACTGGCTGAGCAGCTGTGACATCTCATTGGCCAGGCCTCTTTTATGGCCTTTGTCCATGTGCCAAGGGTGGGTTAGCTTTGCATGAGCTACCTGGTCAAAGAGTAGGGTAGGATGGTTTCAGAAAAGAAGTCAATGCCTTTCAACCTAAAAAGGGGCAAAAGGGTGTGGGACAGACGGAAATATCAGACGTCCTCCACAGATATTGCTCATGCATTTATTTTATTTCTCAGGCCACAAAGAACTCACATGGCCCTAACCTCTCCCCAAAGCCCTTATTGCGCTGGCCTCCCTTCTATGAGGAGTGGGCTCTGATGTACTCTGGATTGCCCTTGGTGGCAGTCACAGAAGCAAAGTGGCCCCAACCCATCGTGTCCTGGACAGCACGGGGAAACCAAGAACCTGATGGTGGTGTCTCCTGATTTAGGTCCAGACATTGTACCTTCTCAGGTCATCAGCAACCAGATTCAAATATAAGCCATGAGTCTTCTAGAAACCCAAGTTCAAGAAGATATTTTAGAAGTTGCTATTGTGAAAAACTCATGTCTCCTCTCTTCTAGCATTGTAGATGGAGACACCATTCTACTTTGAGGCGTCCATATAACCGGGATGAAGAGGTAATGCTGGCCCCATTTTAGCCAGCTACACCTACGTGGTGGTTATTTCTGGAATGCCTGTGGGCCATGTGAAAAGTCCAACAGAACACTTTCTATAAAAAGAGGAGGATGAAGTATCTCCTCCAACCACAGACCTAGGAGCTGCATCCGTGGCAAGAATTTAGAAATGACTTTCAAGTACATGGTTTATAAGCCTCTGGAGAGGGAAGGTGATCATTTGAAGTCAGTGGGAGTTCAGTGAGGGCCAATCACGCAAGATTAGTTTCATTTCCTTGTTTTGACAAGGAAATTGGACTCACAGAGCTGAGGTCTTCTGTAGACATAATATAGCTGGATTGAAAACAGCATTTTTGGAAGTTTCTCATGACATCTTTTGGATGTATAAGCCAGGGGATCACACTGGATTGGTGAGGGATTAGTGGGTATACCAAAATGGGGCTCCAATTAGTGGGCAGCCTTCAGCTTTCCACAGGGCTTTGTTATTTATCCTCTATTGTGAAATATATCTGTCTATAATTTAGATGACTTTGATGGCACACTGGATATTATTATTAATAATATTAATATTTCTTATTAATGAAAACAGTGACCATGGTGACAGAACTTCCACTAACAGTTACTGAGTCCTCATTGTGATCAGGCACAGTGCCCAAGGCATCACAAGGGTTCCATTATTAATGCCCCATAATCCGTTGAAGTAGCAACTATGACTTTCCCATTTTACCAAAGAAGCAAAGGCCGGCTCCTGGAGGGAAATAATTTGGGAAAAGACAATTTAGCCTGTCTGACCCCAAGCAGTTTACAACCCAGTGCCTAAGACAGGAGGGGGTGGGGATGAGGGTGGAGAGGCTGGTTGACTTTTGTTTCATTTCCACAGGGGTCTCATGCAAGTGAGGGGGCTCAGCAGCTGGAGTCTCACTGCAGAAGCCCTGCTCACAGCAACCTTCCCTTGGGAGCCATCATCTTGATCCTGGAAAAAGCCTGCCCAATTTGAGGAAGACCTCCAACCGCTGGCTAAGGGGGGAGTGGAATCCAGGACTGGGGAGAGGGGATTGGCAAGTGATAAGCCAGTATCAGGGCCTTTTACAAAGGGTGAGCCTCAGGGCAGCAAGGGTGTCAGTGCAGGCTGAGCATTCATTGTGGCAGTAAGAGAGAACCCCAGATGGAGAGTGGGCACCTAGGGCCCCATCATTGGAGGATACTGGAGGATGCTGGGTTTGGGCAAAGCATTTCCTGACCCCACAGCCTCATGAGGCACAGGGTTCTTTTTAAGAAACACGGAAGAGGGGTGCCTGGGTGACTCAGTGGGTTGAGCCTCTGCCTTCGGCTCAGGTCATGATCTCAGGGTCCTGGGATCAAGCCCTGCTAGGGCTCTCTGCTCAGTGGGGAGCCTACTTCCTCCTCTCTCTTTGCCTCCCCTCTGTCTACTTGTGATCTCTCTCTCTCTCTCTCTGTGTCAAATAAATAAATAAAATCTTAAAAAAAAAGAAAGAGGGAACAATTACAGGTACTAAATTAGGTAAATGAGTATTCATTTGTACTTGAAATCACAACAAATCACACACCTTGAAAAGCAGACATGTAACATGTAAGTTACAATATCAGAAAAATGATCCCATTTTATGTCATTTGGAATTATAGTGAATATTCATAACAACCACCCAACCGCTATCTATAGTACTTTGCCCTTCCATTTGGCTGCATTTCCTTTGATTGGGCCTGCATTTGACAATAGTTTTGGATTATTACTTTCTTTAGAGAGACAAAACAATCAGCTTAGACCTTCCCTTGTCAGGGTCAGTCAAAATAGTTTTGTGTTCTCGATGGTCCAGAAATATTTCCTTTGGTTTCACACGCCGTCATTGATCACAGGTAACATTGGGGGCAAATACTGAAGACTCAGATGAACGTTTAGGATTGTTGTTAGATTTGGAAAAGTGGCTGTCACAATTCTTTCCTGTATGATTTCAGGGGTTTTCCATGTCTGCAGTCCCAAAAGTCATTCCTCCACCAGGATGGGGAGCAACTGTCCACAGAAATGGACACAAACCACAGAAAGATAGCCCGTGAACACAAATCATTTTCCCAATTCAACATCCCCCTAAATGGATCCTCCAGATGCCCTTGGCTTCCCCAACACCAGCAACAATCCAGTGGAGAGGAAAGAGTGGAAAGAATGGTAGTTTTCACCAGTGGTGCAAACACATTACTCTGCAAATTGTACAAATGAATGCCCATGGGAACACATTGCTAGGCCCCCATAACCCTGAAATATATGTGTCTTCATCACACCCATCCATCTTGCTGATGAGCCGGGGGAGCTGGTTGGCGCAGTGCCCAGGCAGGGCGCACATCCAAGGCTGCACAGGGCTAGCAGAAGCTGGGGGGGGGGGGTGTTGCAGGCAGGCATGTGGCAGACAGAACCCTGAGTGGGCCGGGTGGGCTTAGCTCCCAGCTAGGTTCTCTGCCACCACCTAACGTGCAAGATGTGATGTGAAACCTGTTTGCTTGCCTTTATGCGTCACACATTACAAACAGAATCTGGTCCTCGACTGGCTAAGCTTTTTGGATCTTTGAAACCATCATTCATAGTACAATGATTTGTACAGCAGCCAGGAAAGGATCCATACGAGATCTGGACACTGGTTTGGACGCTGTTTATTCCCATAGACCCAGGAGTGCTTGGCCCAGCTCTGGGTGATCATGAAAGCCTTCGATTCCCATTCATGGGATAGTGACAACTCTTCAAGAATGCTCACTCCGGGGGAACCAGAGGGGAACAAAGGGTGGAAGGGCATTGCTTATTTTTATTTTCTTACTCTGCTGCAGGGTCAAGCATGTTTGCCTGCTGTGAGTGAAGACCAGAGGCAGGAGCGCCTGGAATACGGGAGGGAGCAGAGCCCCAGGCACAAGCCTTCTTGTCCAGAGGCTGTCAGGCTTCCTTGTTTTGTTCTAATGCTGACGTTCAGAAGAACAAGGCCTGTTGTCGGAACAAGGCCTTGTTTCTCAGGTTTAAGCGTAGGAATGTATGTGTCACAGTGTAGCTGCAACCCCGATGAAAGATATTTTAGCTCTGAGCCCGTTATTCATTAGTTTGATTGACTGATTGATTGATTGATATGCCTAACTCTTTCCACAAATGACTTTAGGTGTTTTTCACAACATGGATGTGTGAACCAGGAAAAATAATAACACGGTAGGACTGGGGGCACCATGCTTGGGAGAAGAGCTCAAGATGGCAGAAGTGTGGGGATTGAGGAGGCAGAGTGTAGGAAGACAGACAACAGACACGGGACCACCCATGGTATTCCCCACACCAAAGCTGAGACGCAGATTCGACTCTCACAGTCCTGATGGTCAGAGTAAAAACAGAAATGTGAATCTGTGAGATTTTGGTGTTTGCGAAGAAAAAAACATGTGAGTTCCTCCCTCAGGCAAGCAAATATCTCCTGGTGTGTGTTTGCTTGTGTGTGTGTGTGTGTGTATATGACTGTGTACGTGTGTGTGTGAGTGCGTACATGACTATGTACGTGTGTGTGATGTGGGCATGAGTGGGCGTGTGTGTGTGCATACACATGTGTGTGACACCATCTTTCACATGGGCTTTGTAGGTGATGTGACACACAACGTCCTCAGTCACTAAGGCTCTTTCTTGGGTCATTGCTACAGGCCTGTGCAAAGCTTAATAGCAAAGTGCCACTCGGACAGAGAAGGAGACCAGGTAACACAGACTGTACTTTCTGTGGAAAATTCTAGAACCTATGGAGGACTGCATGGACTCCGTGTCTCTCAAACATTTCTCAGTGGAAGCTTGGGTAAGAGTTGCTCTAGGGATGGATGGTTGCCTTTGAAAAGTGCACCAAACCCTTCGTGTTAGTGGCTGAGGTCAGACCCAATTACCTCAGAGAGCTTATTAGATGGTCACATTGAGCATACGTTTTTGAACCTGAGGACTCAAGCTTAAATTCTCCCTTACAAGCAGAGGGGGATTAGGAACACGTTAGAAACCAATGAGTTTCCCGAAGTTTATCCAAGACAGAACAATGGAGAAATTACATTAGCTGGAAGTTTCTTTTTTTTTTTTTTTTAAGATTTTATTTATTTATTTGTCAGAGAGAGAGGGAGAGAGAGTGAATAAGCACAGGCAGACAGAGAGGCAGGCAGAGGGAGAAGCAGACTCCCTGCCGAGCCAGGAGCCCGATGCGGGACTTGATCCCAGGACGCTGGGATCATGACCTGAGCCGAAGGCAGCTGCTTAACCAACTGAGCCACCCAAGCGTCCCTAGCTGGAAGTTTCTTGAGGTTGACTCTTCATTATGACCCGGGGAAAAAAAATCTCAGTAACATTCCCATAGGACATCAGTGTTGATTCCATATGATTTCTCAATGAAGCAGCAAGAAGAAATTTTTGCTGATTGTGCCCTTAAAGTGGTGCATGTGATGACATTTTTTACAGAACATCTGCTGGAATGAGGATTTTAGTTTGAGACAAGCTGCCATCTCGCTCTAATCTCTGGCAATAACTAACTATTGGGACTGTAGAGATTCCTCCTGGCTCTTGCCCTGAGCTTCCTGGGCAGGGGGGTGGGCAACAAAAGTGCTGCTAAAAGCCATTCCAATGTTAAAGGGGGGTGGGTGGGCACAACAGTCTTGTTTGATGCCACTGGAATTACAGTCTGATTTGCCAAGAGACTCGATGGAAGCAGTGGTGTTTAGATGGAGCTCCCACGCAGATGTGAACCCTGAAATCCACAGTGCTTATCCTTCAGCCAGGCTGGATTCTCAGTCAGAGGCGGGGCAGATTCCTGGGAGTGATAAGCATTGTTCTGTTGATTAAGGTTTCTTCAGGGGCACCTGGGTGGCTTAGTCGGTTAAGCATCTGCCTGTGGTTCTGCTCATGATCTCAGGGTCCCAGAATCGAACCCTGCATTGGGCTTCCTGTTCAGCAGGGAGTCTGCTTCTCCCTCTCTTACTGCTCCTCTCCCCTGCTCATTCTCTCCTTGTCCCTCAAATAAATAAACAAAATCTTAAAAGAAAAGAAAAAAAAAGAAAAGAATTCTTCAAAAGGGTTAAGGAGTACAGCCCGGCTCAGAACTGCGGGAAACTTGCTGAGAATCGCACCATCTTGACCATCCGTCTTGACATGAGCTTCGTCCTGGTGTCATTTAGCTGAGCGAGTTTGTAGCTGATCTGTGCTCAAAGAGATCACCACCTTATGTAGAATTCAACCCAGAGCAATTTTTAGGAGTTATGCCTCATTCCTTCTTCTTCTCCCCTTCATAGTGCCTTAAAAGACAATGAACAATCTTGTTCTTTTCAGAGAGGATAATTGCCCATGATTGTGGAAGAAAGCAGGTTTTGTGCCAAATTTAGAAGCTCACGTGACTGCCTTGTATAGGACAGCTGCATATGCTAGCAGGATTATCCAGAAGCTGGATTTGCATATCTAGCTGAGGGGGACCCACTGGGATGGCACTGCTCACTTTGAATAGTGTTCTTACCTGCTAAGGATTCGAGGCCTATCCAATCTGCCTCAGCTACCATAGGTTGGATGTTGACAAAGAAGTTATGGTGTACCACACCCTACATGCCTGTCCTTGGGGCCTGGGGTGAGGTCATTAACATGGGGAGCACAGAGCTCATTCTGCCTGCATGCACCCCTCTCTTGTGCCTGCTGTGATCCTCGTGCTAGGTTACAAGGCAAACGGTGACCCCTTGAGAGGATACATCTTAACCCCAGGACCTTAGGGCATGACCTTATATGGAAATTGGGTCTTTACAGAGGCAATTGACTCCAAACGAGGTCATTAGGCTGGGCTCCAATCCAGCATGGCTGGTGTCCTCATAAGAAGGGGACATTTCGACACAGAGGCAGGACTGTGTGAAGAACCACAGGGAGAAGGCCATGTGGAGATTGGAGTGAAGCTGCCATAGCTGGGAACATTTGGGGCCAGCAGAAGCAGGAGGGATCTTTCCCCTCCAGATTTCATAGGCAGCAAAGCCCTGCAGACTCCTAAATTTTGGATCCCCACCCCACCCCCTGAACCATGCGAGGATAAAGTTCTGTCATTCTGAGTCACATGGTTTGTGATATTTTGTTTTGGCAGCCATAGGAAACAAATACACTAATCAATAATATTATCTTCATTTTGTGGAGGAGGAAACAGAGTGTAATGACTTTCTCCGAGCTCACATAACCAGTGTTATGGAATGGCCACAAGGATGATGTCTCTGTTAGAGTTTCTTGGTGCCTCCCATGCCCTGGATGGGGAGATTGCCTACTGATGACAGCCGCTAAGGGTACCAGCAGCCTTGCTTTGGGAGGGCGGAGGTGTAAACATCACAGTCCACATACCTTGCATTGCTGCACAAAATCTTTCTTCGTGCTTCACCATCTATTCTGTGCACAGACTCGGACACAGAACTGGCAGAATGGGCATGACTATGAACAATGAAAGCCCTTCCCGGAGACTTTGGTCTCTGATTTCAGCCAGTATACAGAAAAAAAAAAAATAAGATGCATGGAATATCCCCCTTTGGACGATATGGCAGAAGCCAGAAGGCCTGTCACTTAGAGATGAGAGGTAGAGCCCCCTTGCAGAGCCAAGGTAATCAATCACTCAGCCAGATGGGCTCAGGAATCAGAAGGTGGCATCCTGACAATCAGCTGTGAGTAAAAGATTGCAAGATGCAAGATTGTAGGAGAGATCAGCATCTTTCCTGATTACAGCCCAGAGAAGCCTGAGTTCAGGTGCTCAGGGAAATGGATTCCGGGCAGTGGGCAGGAGTCCTCAGAGGGGATCAGCATTGTATGAAACAGACGAGCCTGCTCCTGCACCATTGTATTTCCGGCAGCTTCTCGATCACGGCAACCATCTGCATAATGCAGGCCCTCTTAATCCATATTTCAGTAATTGTAACCATAGATCACAGAAATTCATTCGCATGGCACACGAGATAAGAGATGAAGAAACTGCTTTATGCATGCAAATCAAACCCGCTTGTATTCCTGAATATAATGATGAAAAAGAAAAAAAAAAGTGAGCTTCCAGATGTGCCAGAGATTTTCAAGACGTACAGTCACTCCGTAACACATTCTGATGAATTTTTCAGAGATGAAATATGCCTTTGATTAGGGAAGGTTTTTTTCCCTTTTTGATAAGTCCTGTGTGCATTGGTGTACTCATTTAGTCATGATGTCCTATGCAAAATGCAAGGATAAAACCTTCACTTTGATTTATGATCATGGTTATTAATTTCTGATGCAGCTTTTTGGTTTGGATTATTTGGGGGTGGAGGGATTTGGCAACCTATATGAGAAGCTGGGGAGATTTACTGGCATAAACATCACAGCAGAGGTCTAGCCGTAAATAACAGAACTTCTAAAAGAAGTATTAAATCCCACATTATTAGTAGGTACAGGAAGAAACTTTAAAATGTGAAAAATCAGTTGATACAGACTAAGTTTTCTGCACAGGTTACTTTCGAAGGGAACCTATGCACGGGACTAGACATATTTGTTTGTTTGTTTGTTTGTTTCTCATGAGAACTGTGAATCCAAAGCCTTCAATAGAATGGGGTGTCCCCCAGCTCCTGGTGCAATCAGCAACTGAGACCATACCTGTGGCTCATGTTGCTAATGGCCAAGGGTCACAGAATCTGACTTTGAGAGCTTATGTTCCATTCCCTCATGCAAAAATGCACAGTAATGCAACTAGACTCAAATCCCAGCTTTGGGGATACATGCTGAATTCATATAACCTTGAGTCCGGATGTCTCAGGGGATGCCTTGTTCTTAGCTTGGGCAAACAGCCTTGGGGGCTGGGGTTGAGGGCATCACGCTGGCCCGTCAGACCTGGAATGTGGGGAATGAAGGGAGCTGGGAACCTGGTGTAGCACCGGGAAGGGGCAGCTGCCCCTCACCAGGCCTGCTCTTCTCAGGGTGGTCTGGCTGCTGTCAGTGGCCATGGGATGTGCTGGCCTGGGGTCTCAGGGCAGAGCCACGATTCCAAGGAAGTTCCGTGATTGCTCAGAGAGCAGGTCTGGTCTTCAGGGGTGGATTTGGCTGAATATACCTGGGGATCCAGACAGGACCCAAAGCTTGAGAGAGGCCCCGGGTGGACTTCAAGAAGCAAGACGTCAAACAGGGGGCAGAAAGCCTAGAGAGGCAGGTGGTGGCGCCGTGGGTGGGGGGCGGGGAGGTGAGGGAAGAAGCTCTCTGCCTGTCTCAGGATTTGAGAGTTTCCTCCAAATACCAAGAGTTGAAGGAGAGTGAGAGCGTACAGAAGCCAGCGTCCGCTCTCCCTTGGGCATTTCTGGGAAAGCAGTAACACTTTCAGAGAAATGGCCTGCATGGCGGTGGAGTTGTGCTGGTTCCCAGGACCCTCTGCTTGGCCTCCTGAGTGTACCATGGTCTCCCCTGCTTTGCTCTTGGGCACTGACAGGCTGCAAGCTTTTGCCCCCCTCTGCTCAGCCAGGCGGAAAAGCATGCCTGCTTGGGATCACTTATCCGATAGTTTCTAGAAAACCAGCACGTGGGATTGTCTTTTATCAGCTATGAACCAGAACAAGGCCAAGGGGTGGGGG
>ML098821.1:12030-26007 GCA_003697995.1 Taxidea taxus jeffersonii
GGGGGTGGGGAGGCGTGAGGTGTAGAAGCCAGAGGAGCTCCTGAATACCCATCCAGGGTGCCTCTCAGGAGGGAGGTCTGAGAACACAGAGCTGCTTGGAATAGCTGACAAAATGTGCAGAAGGACTTCCAGCAGAAAGCCAAACTGGGAGGATAACAGTAAAAACTGTTCTAAGGTTGAGGCAGTGATGGAGGGCCCCTCGTCTGCTGGTTTCTGTTGGCCTGGTTTTAAATTGCCACCCCAAGACTGTGGCCACCCTGACCTTTGGCGGGTCACTGAACTGGGAAGCTCGGGGCTGCCCCTCTCCCTGCAAAGCCAGCCAGCTTAGGCCTCTACAAGTGTTTCTGTCAAGCAAGGAACAGACAGACCTATTTCCTCTGAAATGCTGGTTAGGATTTGATCTTCCAGTAGGAGAGAAAACCTCTATTGTGGGGAAATGCACTTTTTATTTTTTTATCTTTTCAGTGTTCCAAGATTCACTGGACCACACTCAGTGCTCCATGTAATATGTGCCCTCCTTAATACCCACCACCAAGCTTGCCCAAACCCCCATCCCCCTCCCCTCCAAAACCATCTCAAGCGATGAATCATAAAATTACCCTTTATTCCCTTCCAAGTCCCACCTGAGTCAATTAAGTTTAATAAAACAACTGGTTCACGTTATAACTAAAATTTAGGCAAAAGAGATTTTTTTTTCCAAAGTTGGAGATGAGTCAGAGCGATCATCATTTGGTCCACATCGTTAGGCTGGGACCCAACTGCTCACCCCCGAGGCTGGTGCCTTTGAGTGGTCCCACACTGATGCAGGGGATAACATGTGAATTTGGAGGATTCTTCTGGGAATATGTTGTTTTTTGTTTTTGTTTGTTTTTTTGTTTTCTGTTTTCCTTTTTCTTTTTAAGTGTGAGGCATATTCAGTTTGGAATTCTTTGTCGCAGTTAAGATCTGGGGAGGGGTGAATTTTAGAAATAGAAGCCAATGCAAATGTTTCGTTGGAAATACGGGGAAACGGCTTGCGGAAAACTCTGTCATGAAACAGAATTACGAGCTCCTTGAGAGGAGGCCACTCCTTCAAAAGCTGTCTAATGCCTCATCGTAAAGCCCTGGGGAGAATCTTCTGGATTGCTCCTTAACCACAAGCACACGCAAGCTGGACAAGCCATGTGTGCAGGAAGGTCAGGGGAGGTCAGGCTATCTTCTGGCCCAGCTCTGGCCTCATGTCCTCCTGGGCATGATGCCACCTTCCCAGCCACCTGCCAGCAGGCTGACACCAGACTCTAGGGAAATTTCCATTTTCTTTTCCAGCACCTGGGCTTCTCGCCTCCATGTTCACAGGTAACCAAGGCACAAAAAGCAGCTTTCAGGTTTTCTGCCTTTTCCCTTTTCCTTGGATTCTATCCTGCCAGGATCTTGAGGTGCTGACAGCATCTCTCTGACAGAGCCATCTATCCCATCTGTGCTTGAATGGACTCCCCTCATCTCTCTGGAGACTGGTGACGCTTTGCTGTTCACCTGCTTTGTCTCCCCGAACGAAGAGCCCTCCTGGTCCTCACTGTGGAATTGTCTCCCCCGAGGCTGGGTCCCTAGGAAGTGTGCTTTAACGGGGAGGGTGATTGCCATCCCAGAACACCCCCTCTCAACTCCAGGGCTTGAGGCTCCATTGTAGACAAAAGGTGGCCTTGTTAGCACTTGTCAGAGGCACGTGCGAGGGGCATCCGAGGCAGACTCAAATTGGCACCCAGGTGGTTTGTTCCTGGGGAGAGTTTGAATACACGGAGTCTGGGAAATTGTGCCAAAACCACAAAATGAATCAGCTCTCTCTGATGAAATCATCTGATTTTTCTTTCTCAGGCACATGCCAGGAGGTGAGGGAAACATGTAATGAAATCGGTGGCTTTGGAGACATCTGATTGGACGATGGCGCAGGATCAAACGTGTCAAGGGCATTTGGTGATGCCCTCCCCAAGAACAGCTAGCTGGCTCTTTCCTTTTCCTGTGGTATGAACACGTCCTTCAAGTTATGACAGATCCTGTTGCGTGTCTGGAATGTAAGGGAGTATAATTAGAATGAGCTGGCCATGCAGAGACGCGCGGAGAGGAGGTAGAGCCAGAAATGAGTCAGAGGGGTGGGGAAGTAGGTGCGGCACACGGGGGCTTGGGGACGGAGGGGCATGGGGCCTGCGGAGTGCCGTGGCAAAGGCCTGTCCTTTGGGTGTCGTGAGTGTCGAGATGTGTGGACAAATCCCGAGATGGAGCCCTGTGGAAGTGCCATTGTTCACAGTGGCTCACATCTGTCATCTGGGCTGGGTCAGGTCCTGGGGCCAGAGGAGGACACAGCTCAGGGACCAGCACAGCAAGAAGCAGGGTCCAGCGTCCACCCCCTGGAAGCCATGACCAATCTCTGGATCTGAGCCTGAGCGCTCGGTCAGGTCACAGAGCAGGAGGCCCGGAGCAGGGGATGCGAGACCAGGTCGGAGAGATGTGGACAAAGAAAGCAGCAGCCATGGGCTCGAGGGGGTGGAGACGTCCTTCTGGTGAGAGTATTTACTCTATTTTGCTTTTGCATTTCCTACTCCCTGGTTCTGTATTTTTGTAGAAAAGGACACACTGAGAGATAGCCAAGTGCTTTGATACAAAAATATAACTCTGTCCCCTACTTTCTAGTCTCCTGATTCTCTTCTTTTATTACTAATTTTTAAAGAAGTTCTTACAGTACAACATCTTCTTTGTGGGCTGACGGCGGCGCTGAGCTACCCTCAGACCCTGTCCTTGTGCACAGACATCTGCCCCATCATCTACTCTAAATGCTCCAGTTCCCACGGGACAGGACAAAACAGAGATGTGGACTCCTACGCACAGAGAGATCACGACTGCAAAAATTACATGCCTAACACAAGCTGGTGGGAACTGTAGAAGAATGCCAACAGTTAGCTTTGAGTGCCAGACCTCTTAGGTGATTTCCTTTCATTTTTTTTCCTTTTTGTTTGTTTATTGAGTATTTCTACAAAGCCTTTGCTCTGCTTTTATAATGAAAACTCAATCAAAATTAAAACCAAGGCAAACCAAGCCAGCGATCGCGAGCAGCGTGAGGAGGTCAGGCCGTGGCCCTCCCTGGGCAGGTGAGTACGTTGAAAGGAATTCTGGTTGCAGGATGCTGGTGAGAGCTGGGTTGTCACTGTTCAGTCTCCTTAGAAGAACGGGGATGCTGGCCCCATGAGGGCATGTCCTTGCTCGAAAGTCTCCACCTTTGGGTCTTGTCTCTGACCCCTTCCCTCTCACCCAGAGGCCAGCAAGATGTGGTCAGACCAAAAGGACCTTCCTTCCGTGCACAGCTGTTTCGTCCCATTCTCGCCTTATGAAATCGTAGAAACTCATGAAGTCACGGAGTATGAGATCATCCATTTCAACCACTTCGTGTTACAAATGAGGCTTCACGGGGATATTAAGCAGCGTCCTTCAGATTACAAGAGGGTTTGGACTGGGAAAACGCATTTACTTGTGTTTACAGTTGGCTTCTCCACATCCATCACTTCTGTGCTCATTCATTTTGCTATTTTTGTGGGAGAGACGGTGGAATATTTCATCAGAAAATAGGACGTAGCCACTCATGTACAGTCATTAGGATTAAAACGCAAATGCCATCCCCCAAATTAATTTGGTTTAGACCTCAATAAGGAAATGCCTGCCTGGGCTTCATTTTTCACTGCAGAAGAGATCTCACTCATTCCCTCTGCAGCCTGGGTGGCCTGGGGAGAGGGGACAGGGGTCAGGGAGAGGCTGCTGCAAGGCACCAGGGTCCGCGGTGCTGGGTGCTTGCCCCAGCACAGGCCTGGGAATCCGTGAGGACCCCTTATTAGGATCTGGGACATTGGAGCTGAGTATGAAGAGGAACAGAGGGAGAGGGGCTCTGGCAGGGGCGCATGGGGTGAAGGAGAAGGGTCAGCAGAGTGCAGGATGTAGGAACCAGCGTTGGGAAAGCACTTACAGAGATCCCTGGGCTTCAGCTGTGCCCAGGGTTGTGTGATGTCTTTATGATGTGCTTACAGTGGGGGTTCATCAGCTCATCCAAGTAGAGTTTGAACAAATGTCAATACTTTTCTCCATTTGCCTCCATGACCCTATGTCTTTGTCTCTTCTCCTCTCTTGTCTCATCCCTTACCTGTCCTCTGGCCTGTCCCTTTCTCTCATCTCTTGCGCTCTCCAAGGACTCCTTCTTCCACCAGGTCAAGCCCAGCCCCTGGGATGCCCCTGGGAGGCTTCTTCTCTATCCAGCCTCTGACCCCAACCCTGGCATGTCACCTCCAAGACAGTGTGTCCCAAACCTGCTGATAACGTGAGCAATAGTGCATGTACCATTGTCCGAGCTGGGTTGCTGGAGTGGGGTGGAGGCCGAGGAGTATGTGGAGGAGGGGAGCGGGTCAGAGTCCCACTGCAAACAGAGGCACTTTCGCCATAAGCTGAGTACCAGTGGGAGTCCTTTGCAAGAAGGAGCCCAGAGTAACCAGAGCTAGAAGCTTCTGACTTGGTCCCTGCACTGGCCTGAGGGGAGGAGAGACAGAGAGTAACCAGGGGCTCGAAGGAGTGCAGGCTCCTTACTGGTCATTCACTGTGCACAAATCATCAAGGACCTGAGGGACGCCTGGGTGGTTCCTTGGGTTCAGCGTCTGCCTTTGGCTCAGGTCATGACCTCAGGGTCCTGGAATCAAGCCCCGTGTTGGGCTTCCTGCTAGGCGGGGAGTCTGCTTCTCCCTCTGCCCCTCCCCCCACTGGTGTTTGCTCTCTCTCTCTCTCTGTCTCTCTCTCATGCTCTCTGTCTCTGTTTCAAATAAATAAATAAAATCTTAAAAAAAAAAGCACCAAGGGCCTATGACTTTCTAAGCAGCCTTCCACACCTCCTCTCATCAAAAAATTATGGTAATTTGGGTTAAAGATATGTGGACTCTGAGACATGAAAGGAAAATTGAAAAATCAAGATTAATAAATTAATAATTAAATAAACTAATAAAATTTGTACCCTTTCAATTTTATACAATCCGATTTTCTGTCCTCTAATATATATGCTCTTTGGTGGTCTTAAGTCCCATTTCCCCTCCTGAAATTGCCTTTCTTATAGGTTTAGCCAAATTTGACTCCCTTTGTTTTCTTTAGATTCCTTAGGATTCAGTAAGGCTGCATCTAAGGGCTTGACAAATCCTAAGCTGGCCGATTGTCTGGGAGGTTGTGTTGGAGATGGAGTTTGGGATGAAGAGTTTGTTGGGGGTAATGGCTGTGACAGCTAAGGGGAGAGTGTAGGATTGATCAGGCAGGGGTGAGGGGCAGTTATCAGGCTGTGCTGCAGACCCAACTGTCCCTGCTCCCTACTGAGGAGGGAGTGCTGGAGCAAACCTGCCAAGGAGAGGAGCCCTGCGTTGGGTGGGAAAACCCAGCCCTTGCATGGCCTTGCTGGGTCATTGGCTGGGGTCCACCTAAGAGGACCATGATCTTGCCTTAAGCCTAAGGTGGGCCTGAAGAGCCCACAGCTGGAGGTGTCAGACCACCATGCCTCCCACCCCCAACCCCAACCTGGCAGATAGTACCTTCCCGAAGTTTCATCCTCGTGGCACTTCTCCACGTCAACAAGCTTGATGAACCTTGATGAAATCCTCTGAACCTTGATGAAATCCTGCTATGTTGGCCACCATATTAGTTGATGAAAAGCAGATATTCACAAATGGAGGAATCACATTCAGGAAGTTAAGACTCCCACATCTGGATCCAAACTCTGGCCAGGGGATCTCCTGACCCTACTTACCACTTTTATTCTTGCTGGAGCTTCCTTGTGAGGAACTTTTCCATTCTGACCTTTGTGGAAAGCTATAGATCTCTTTCTACTGGGTGACCTGATAAACCCCAGGGGTCCTTCAAGATAGGGTCTCATTTCCAGAAAACAGTGGCCTCTGCAGGTAAGAGATCGTAGTGCACCCCTGAAAGGGGTGTGGCGTGGGGGTTGGGGCTGTTCCTCCAAGAGGCTAATGACAAGAAACCAGGTCTGCCAGGTGCACATATGTAGTTTAGATGGGCCCAGGCCCGGGAGACGGTCACAGAATGATTAGTATCCAGAATTATGCTCCCTGGGATTGGTGTTTGTTCCATAATTTTCAACTCAGTGGATGGTCTTTAGTTCCCACAGTTGTGGAGAACTTTTCTGATTATGAATTATTATGAAGTGGTATTTTCAAAACTTCACTCTAAAAATAATGGATTTGGAATGGTTCAGAGCAAGCTTCTAAATATTTCAACACTGCCTTGCATCTTTGTTTCAACTTTTGCCTACTCAGGCTGAAATTGCTTAAGATTTATGAATCTGGTAAAAGAATGCGCTGGTGTTAAAGTCTCTACAGAAAAAAAAAAAACAACAACTAAAAATAGCATTAATTTGCACAATTTGGTAATTACACCATGAAGCATTGCGGAAGATTACAATGATCTCATCAAGGCAATCAAAGGATTTCATGACTGGAAGGGCATCGATTTTCCACAGTGATTTCAGAAACACATGTCCTGACACGTCAAATCCCCTCTCTTTCCAGAATGGTCTCAACTGTTTAGGCTGGTGACCCACAGCCCATTGTGAAACTTACAACTTACGAGAAACTTAAAGCCTATGAATCAGGAAGGAAAACACAAGGTCTGCTTTCCCTGGTTTCTTAGCCACCACATGTGGGTTGTGAAGTTAAGAAAAAACCTTTGTTTTCCTTTCTGACAAATGAACCCACTTTATCGCATTTTATCTCCTTTCAGTGCAGAGATCCTATGACTTGACCCTCCTAGTCTTGTCTTTGAATCCCAATCCCCCTCAGAGAGTAAGAGGCTAAACACAAGGAGACAGCTCATCACCTCAAGTTGTGTTGTCGTTCGAACAGGCAGGGTGGACGTCTGAAGGGCAAACACAGTGCTCATCCCCAGAAGTTCCCCTGAGGTGTCACTGCAGGTCTTCAGGGGCTCAGACAGGGAAGTTGGAGTTAAGAGGAATTTTTCAGAGCTGGTGTTGGCCAAGGGCAAACAAACATATTTCTCTTTCCAGCATAGAAGGCAGTATATCAAATGAAAGTTATTTGTGTCAGAATCATTTCACTGAAGATTAACTGTGCAGTACTATACTCCTTTAGTCAGTAAAAAAGTGAGTATTTATAGCGTGTTGTATGACACAACCCTGGGCTTATGTTCTTCATTTATTATCGAGTGTGTATGAGTGTGTGAATGTATGTGCGTGAGTGTGAGCGTGAGAGCAAGTGTGTGTGAGTGTGAGAGTGAGTGTGAGTGTGGGAGTGAGTGTGAGTGTGTGAGAGAGTGTGTGTGTATGTGTCTTTTTTTTTTTAATTTACAGAGCCACTCACATTGTTTATTCCTGTCCTTAAATACCAATGAATCACAAATATCCTGATGCTTATCAACTGAACCTTTACAGGAATCCCAGAGGCACTCAGTATGCATTCTTTTTTACCTACACCCATCACCACCACTGGCTATAAATTTTTCCACACTATAAGAAGGAATTGGCAGGAACTGAAGTGTCTAGTTTCCTGTGGTTGCAGTAACAGATGACCACAAACAAGTCACAAAGAGGGGGATAGAAAACAAAATAAATTAATTATCCCACAGTTCTGGAAGCTGGAAGTCAGAAATCAAGGTGTTGAAAAGCCGTGTCCTTTCTGAAGGCTCAGGGAAGCCCCCCTTGCTGTCTCTCCCAGCTTTGGGCCATTCCTGGCGATCCCTGGTGATCTCTGGTGATCCTCGGCCCACAGATGGGTCACCACTGCCATGCCTGCCTCCATCGTCCCTTGGCCACCTTCTCTGTGAGCATGGCTCCTCTGTGGCTCTGTCCAAATTTTCTCTTCTCATCAAGACACAGTCATTATGGCCCATCCTGATCCAAGATAAGTTTATCTTTCTTTCTTTTTTAGATTTTTATTTTTTTTTGAGAGAGAGAGAGAGAGAGAGAGAGAGAGAGAGAACACAAGCAGTAGGAGCAGCAGAGGGAGAAGAAGAAGAAGGCTCCCCGCTGAGCAGGGAGACCAATGCGGGGCTTGATCTCAGGACCCTGGGATCACGACCTGAGCAGAAGGCAGACTGCTTAAGCAACTGAGCCACCCAGGGGCCCCTAAGATAACTTCATCTCAACTTGATTGTATCTGCAGAGACTCTATTTTCAAATAAGGTCATATTCACAGATACCTGGGGGTTAGGACCAGAACAGAAGTTTTTGGGGGATCCAGTTCAACCCGCAGCAAAAAGACAAGCATACACTTAAAAGGTGGACAGTTTGAGAGCCCCTGTAACAGATTTGAGCTAAAAAGCTCATGGCCCTCCCTCATTCACTGATGGGGCTTCTTGGCTCTCCCGCGGGGTCATGAGCCATGCTCAGACTTGGTGGGGGACAGGCGTCCTGACCAAAGAGCAAGGTATCCCGATGAGCTGTGGATATGGGAGGGGGCACCACAGCATGTACCCAGCTGACCCTCTAACCTCGTGCATTGTCTCTTGGCTGAAATATTCGCTCCTGAATGTTACACACCTGTATTCTTTAAGTGAACCAATATCTCAATCCCCATATTCAAAACCAAGCTCTTCACTTAAATCTGATTTCACCTCAGCTCCCAACAAAGATCTGTGATGCTATGCAAATGAACACTCACTTAGCCAGTGTCCCTGGGATGTGCAGGCCACATTCTGGTCACCCCCATGCAGATACAGGCACAGAAAGTACATTTTTAAAACAAGATGTGGACTTTCTGAAATTACATCGTAAATCCATGACTGGGATGCTAAGAAATTTGAAAGTTCCATGGAAGGGAGAACAGAGTTCTGTTTCTTTTACTTGTATATTATTACCTTATGTTCCATGGTTATTGAGAAACCTTAACAGAAGAGAACATATTATGTCATTTATCCCCGAATTTTGTGGGGCTTATTCATAGATTTCACCTCCTATCATGCAAATGGACGATGAACGTATATAGCATTAATTAAGGTCACTATATTTGTCTGCTCAGCTTGTTGTCACAAAGTGCCACTGACTCAAGGGGTGACGCAATGGAAGTGTGTTTGTGGCACTTCCGGGGGCTGGAAGGCGAAGTCAAGCTGGCAGGATGGATTTCCTCCACGCCCTCTCCTCTTGGCGGTTGTCTTGCTCTGTGCTCATGGGCCCTATGCTCTATGTGTGTGTGTCCCCAGTGTCTCCTCCTCCTCAGAAAGGACACCAGTCCCCTCGCATCAGGGCCCCAGACTTCAGTCTCCTTTTAACCTCAGTTATCACTTTGAAGACCCTATGTCCAAATAGCGGCACACTCTGAGGTAGAGAGTGCTACGGCTTCAACATGGGGATTTGAGAGGGACACAATTCAGCCCATAACACTTTCAAAGGACCTTACAGACATTTTTTTCTAGAAGAATGTGCATTCTATGATTAGTCGAGCTAAGCAAGTCTGTGGTAGCAGATTAAGATTTTCTGTCTCAGGGGATTGCAATAGCGAGATTTTTTGCTTATGGTGTCACTGGATAAGGGAAGGTCTGACGGGGTGTCGGGACACTGTATCTGCGCCGTCTAGAACCCGAGTCCCTGTGTGGCCATGGCAAGGACAGCTTGTTGACAAGTCACTCTCACATGACCCTGGAAGTGGTGCATGGACCTTCTGGCCACCTGATCCCAGGTGCTGGGCAATGTGGGGAGACACCATCACTGAGCACAGACCCCTAAGTTACTGCTTGACAGAACAGGCAAGTCGAAACCTTTGCTCATGACAAACCCGTGTCACATTTTCCTCTCTATATTTTGCCTGTGGTGGGAGGGATTAAAAATGAATGGAACATAAAAACAAAATATTTTTGTGTTAAAAACTCCCAAAGTGTTGTCCTAGTGTGTTTTGTTCGGTAATGTGTTTTCCCAGCAATATTGGATGAAAGGATCCCTTGTGAGGCCCCCAGGATATAATGACAAGACACAATTCCAGACTTCAAGGAACTTTCAGTCTAGAATTAAAAAAGCTAATAGTGTGAGAAGAACTATTGAGATGAACGTAGAAGCTATGCTAAGTAGAGGGAGGCTGCTGAGGGCTTTCTGGGAAGACGTCCGGACAGATGCCGAATACTTGTGAACAGGCAAGGGAGTGTGCTCTCAGCAGAGACAATAGGTGTGTGTTCGAGAGTTGTATGTGGGTCTACTGACCTGTCACCTGATCCCAATGGGGGATGAGGGCTTCCCATGCCTCCAAAAAGTTCTCTGACACCAGCTGGGCATCTTATAATTCAACTCAATCTGACACTGTCTACTCAGATGGCATCAGATCCCAGAGCACAGGGCTCAGTCCTACAGACGACCATCTGTGCCAGCTACCAATTTCAAGTCCAGGTCACCTGGGCTGTCAACGATCATCTGCGCTGTTGACCTACCAGCTCTAGACCAGGAGTTCCTACAACCCCTTCCTTGGGTTCGATGAATTTACTAGAGGAGCTCACAGGGGTCAAGAAGCCCATTTATTCACTAGATTGTCAGTTTATTATAAAGAATATTAAAGGATACAGATCAACAGCCAGAGGGAGAGATACACAAGGCAAGGCACTGAGAAAAGGAGCTTATATCCCCCTGGATTCGGGGGCCCAGCTCGTGGTCTATAGCACAATACTGGTTCACCAACCTGGAAACTCTCCCCATCTTGACCTGCTGGGATTTCATGAAAGCCTTATCACACAGGCCTGACTGAGTAAACCATTGGCCATTGGTCAAAACTGAACCTCCAGATCCTCACCCCTCCTGGGAAATCAGGGGGTGGGACAGAAAGTTCCAGCTCTCTATCCCTGGTTAGTTCCCTTGACAACCATTCTCCACCACAGTTAGGGGATTTCCAAATGTCACCTTATTAAAATAAATTCATTCCTTGTGGAAAGGGGCTTGTTATGAATAATGAGACACCCATTCACCTTACAGCTCTGAATGGATTTCAGGAACTGGGGACACGATACCAAATGTTATAACAAAATATGTTCCCATTGAACTCATTGCTCAGGAAATTCCAAGGGTTTGGGGAGCTGTGAACCAGGAACCTGCAGGAAGACCAAGATATGTATTTATTATAAATCACAACAAGACAGTGTGTATGGGAGTGAGGGTGAGTGTGTCTGCAGGTACTGGTGTGGGCTCCCCTGTGTGGAGCCCCAAGGAGCTGGACCCCTCCCTCTGTCCCTGCATGTCCATCTCACCTGCACAGCCATCCTGGGCTCCTGGGCCATCTACAACGGTGCAGGCGAGGTGGGAAGAAACCAGAGGGCGGGGACAGGGGGATCAGGATTCCAGCTGTGACTTCCTTAGAGTTCTGATTGTTTGATTAGTCCGCCTCTGTCTCTACCTTCCAGCTCCCTGTCTCACCCTCTGACTGGCTTGAAAACACCGTATTGAGGTTAATTGAAACAGAATTGTGGAATTGATTTTTGGGTCCCTTCCGGAGTTGAGCCAGATGGAGTAGTTGTTTGGACTCATCTTCCTAAATTAGAAAAGCATCTCAGAAAATAGAATCGTTATATGAATCTGTCCTACCTCTTAACAGCTACACAGAGAATAAACCCACTCTTGTTCATTTGTTCCTTCTAGCTCTAAACACTGAATTCCAGGTTTCAGAATAGCTAATGTAATCATTTAAGTAATGAGGTAAAAACATGTAAACACACAAAACCCCAGCTGGCCCCAGGATTCTTCTTAAGGAACTGCTTTCCTTGAAGGGTTATATGAGGATTAAATGAATAGAGAACGTGGAACAATGCCTGCATGGCCAGTCTGTATTCAGGGTGGGCTGTTATTTGGGAAGGTTGCCCCGCGTGGCCAGAAGAGGAAGGTGGGTGCTCGCTTCAGCAGCACATATACTACAATTGGAACAATACAGAGAAGATTAGCATGGCTCCTGCGCAAAGATGACACACAGATTCGTGAAGCGGTCCATATTTTTTTGGCATGATATATTCAGAGCACTAAATAAGAAAAACATGCAGCCAAGAATACAATATCCAGGTAGGCTGTCATTGAAAATAGAAGGAGAGATAAACAGCTTCTAGGAAAAACAAAAATTAAAAGAATTTGCAAACACCAAACCAGTTCTACAGGAAATATTGAAAGGGGTCCTTTAAGCAAAGAGAGAGCCTAAAAGTAACAGATCAAAAAAGAACAGAGACAATATACAGTAACAGTCACCTTACAGGCAATACAATGGCACTAAATTCATATTTCTCAATAGTTACCCTGAATGTAAATGGCTAAATGTCCCAGTCAAAAGACACAGGGTATCAGAATGGATAAAAAACCAAGACCCAGGGGCACTGGGTGGCTCAGTGGGTTAAAGCCTCTGCCTTCAGCTCAGGTCATGGTCTCAGGGTCCTGGGATCGAGCCCCACATTGGGCTCTCTGCTCAGCGGGGAGCCTGCTTCCTCTTCTCTTTCTGCCTGCCTCTCTGACTACTTGTAATCTCAGTCTAACAAATAAATAAATAAAATCTTAAAAAAAAAAAAACAAACCCAAGACCCATCAACATGCTATCAGCAAGAAACTCATTTTAGACCCAAAAACACCTCCAGATTTAAAGGAGGGAGTGAAAAACAATTTACCATGCTAATGGACATAAAAAGAAAGCTAGGGTGGCAATCCTTCTATCAGATAAATTAGATTTTAAGCCAAAGACTATAATAAGAGATGAGGAAGGACACTATAGCATACTCAAAGGGTCTGTCCAACAAGAAGATCTAACAATTTTAAATATCTATGCCCCTAACATGAGAGCAGCCAACTACATAAATGAATTATTAACAAAATCAAGGAAACACATTGCCAATAATAGAATAATAGCTGAGGACTTTAACACCCCCCTCACTGAAATGGACAGATCACCCAAGCGAAAGATCAACAAGGACATAAAGGCCTTAAATGACACACTGGACCAGATGGACATCACAGATATACTCAGAACATTCCATCCCAAAGCAACAGAATACACATTCTTCTCTAGTGCCCATGGAACATTCTCCAGAATAGATCACATCCTGGGTCGTAAATTAGGTCTCAACCAGTACCAAAAGATTGAGATCGTTCCCTGCATATTGTCAGACCACAGTGCTCTGAAGCTAGAACTCAATCACAAGAGGAAAGTTGGAAAGAACCCAAATACATGGAGGCTAAAGAGTATCCTTCTAAAGAATGAATGGGTCAACCAGGAAATTAAAGAAGAATTGAAAAAATTCATGGAAACAAATGAAAATGAAAACACAACTGTTCAAAATCTTTGGGACACAGCAAAGGTGGTCCTGAGAGGAAAGCATATAGCAATACAAGCCTTTCTCAAGAAACAAGAAAGGTCTCAAGTACACAACCTAACCCTACACCTAAAGGAACTGGAGACAGAAAGTGGGGGGCAGATGTGAGCAAGAGTGAGGGAATGAGTGAGCAGGGAAAGGCATGCCTGGAGGGGAGGCCATCATGGGCTTGGGGTCAACATTCTAGAAGACCAGTATAAGCAGTTCATCTGGACTTTGGTGTGTTGAAATCATTAAATTCTGTCCTCTGTTTCTCATTTTCTACCCAACAGATGTGACCATCTATATCTCCAGATACTTTGGGTGAACAGTTTTCTTGGTTTGTGTCACCTAGTCATTGAGGTAGGAATGGGTGTCTGTTTTTATAAAGGAAGAGCTGATTTCAGCTGTATGGTTTTCAGAAGACTTTGAACTTCTACACATTGTCCATTATTCCTGGATCCCAAGGCATCACGTTTTGGTTACATTTGTATCCCCATGTGAGTATGTTGTGGACTTGGTAAGTTCTCAAAATAGAGACAATGCACAATATATCTGAGACTTCCCCAGAAGCTCAGGCTGTGGGGACAGCTCTCAGGAACGAGTGGGAGAAGAGGGCTGGGATTGTGTGCTGCTGTCAGATGGGGCCCCCCAGACTCTGGTCCCCCC
>ML098822.1:0-17936 GCA_003697995.1 Taxidea taxus jeffersonii
GTTCTTACTAATGATTAATACCATTTTTTCCAACATAGTTACTACACCCTCTAAAATTAGCAGAGATCTTCGTTCCACATAATACTGCTGGGATGATAATAAAAGAACTGGGAAACTTAGGAGCAATTTGTTAAGTATAAAATCTGTCTCATTAGCTGGTGTCTTAGTTTCTGAATGTTAGCTAAATATCTCAACACTATACAATTTAATTTTTTTATTCTTTTAAAAGATGAAAGACAAATTATACGTAATTTCATCATAATATCTAACACTGCCCCAACAGTTTCAAAAAGTAGAAAAACTCAATCATCTTTTAAGTGTACCAAAGAATAAAAGGGGGAAGACACCAGATAAAAACTACCAAGTGTCAATGATTTACTGCCTTTGTTTTTCCCTTTTTCTCTCTTTTCAAATTTTATCTTTTTCCTAAATGAAGAAAATTACCTTTCTCAGTATAGCATTCTTATGGTTTATAATCCTAAAAAATCTCATTCTACTACTTTGTTACAGAACTCATGAAAAGTACCAAAAATCAGAATCATTAAAACAACCTTCTAAAATATTTCCTCTTGCCAATGAAACTAATTATAATGGAGTAAATTTTCTTTGGCTACACATTTAAAGATATATCATCTATGATACTGTCAGGGGATAACACCTCCCCATAATACAATTAGAAAGAGACTACACATTAACATTCACAGGGGATAAAACCACTGACATACAGTATAAACAAACCCTATTTGGTATGGTACTTTATTATTGTTGTAAAGGTGCTTAATTTTTTTGTTTTAAATATCCATCAGGTTTGAAGTCTGATCCATTAGGATATAAAGTATTTCTGTTCACAAATAAGCCTCCTGATGTGTCCTACTAGTTTTGCACTTCAACTTCTATCAATTTTCCAGTTTATTGGTGTGAATACAGAAGCACAAAAGCCAAAATTCAATCTTAATATTCTGAACTTAAAGAGAAAAAATAAAAACAAAAACAAAAACTCAAACATCAATCCCACTACTGAAAAAAACCTAGATTCCCAGCCTACCCAGCTAAGCCAAAAAGTTTCAGTCATTCGTACTGCATGAGCTAATCTTTAATTCGACCTGTATCCGTCTGAGAACTTCTGAGATTGAACTAGTATTTCTAAGGATATACATGGGTCAAGAGTCCAAAAATAGTTCTCAAGTTGGGTAATGGCAAAAAATTCTGGCACACTCTTACTCGCCTTAAGCAAATCATATTTGATACCTGCTCATAACAATATAAACCCACCTGCCATGATGTCATCCAGCGTGTCATTGAGGGTCTGAGCAGGGCTGGCTACCATTAACCCTTGTTGTGTTTCTGTCAGAATTCCTTGCCCCAGCCCTGCCAACTGCGCTTGGCCCAGTACTGGCTGTCCAACTATCACTCCTTGCAGTTCTGTAAGATTTGCGATGGACCCTGGAGGCAAGGGACCTGCCGCCAGAGGCAAAGCTTGAGGCATGGCCAGAGGCTGGATTGGTGCAAAACCCATCTGAGCAGCAGTCTGCTGGGGTTCATCTTTAAGCAAAACAGGATCCACTTGCTGTAACCGTGCATAGTCTCCCTCGGAAAGCTGTTCTCCAACCCCAACAGGAGTTAGTAGTCCCAGATGTTGGCAAGACTGTTGCTGCTGCTGCTGAAGTTGAATTCTTTGAGCTTTAACCTCTAGATACTGCTTTTTTAGTTGCTGCTGAGTTTTCAGTTGTAACTCTCGTTCTACTTTCTGTAGTTCCTCCAAAATCTTTTGCTTCTTCTGAATTTGTTCCTCCCTTGTTTTGTTCAGCTCCTCGATCTTCTCCTTGGTAAGTTGGTCAGCGTGAGCCAGTTCCAAGGACTGCAGCTGTGCATTCTTTTCTATGGCTTCTTTTATCCTCTGTTCCAGTTCTGTTAACTTTCCCTGAGCCTCTTCTACAATGCTCTCTGGAGACTGATTGGTGATGTAACCCTGTACATCCTGGCTGTTTGCTGGCAAATGGCTGCTGGACTTTTGTTTAGAAGCAGCTGTGTGAAAAAGAAACCCCCTCAGAAGTGCACATGAATGGCATCCTCACTACAGAGTTACTGTTGGGAGGTTTAGTGCCAACAGTTATGCACCAAGTTATCATAGCCATAGAAGGTGAAAATGCACTGTTAAGGAGTTTAAAAACAAATCCACCTTCTTTATCATAAATAGAGAATGTATGTATTTTATGTGCATAGAGTAATCTTTGGGAAATTAATTTTAAAAATATTACATGGCTAAAATTAGACAACAGAGGGATGCAGGTCTGTGATATCGAAGTGGTGCAATTAAAGTAAAATCTAAGGCTATGTGTAGACACTTCATCTCGTCATAAAGATGTAAAAACTTATCATAAGAACAGAAAAATAATGCTAGATTATTAAGATGTAGGGAAAACTTAGACCTCTAAGTTAAGGTTTTTCCACATTTGATAGTCTATGCCTTTTAAACACACACACATACACACAAAGAGTACCCAAACCACTGTGAAGTACCAGGAAATTAAATCCAGCTAAAATTTGTCTTTGTTGGGGGCCTACCTTCTTCAAGACTGATAAAGGCAAGATATAAATTCACATATTCACACAGCTACCTGGCCAGTAGAGAACTGGGATTCAGTTTCCCTGGAAGAAAAGATGCTGGACTACGCCATCCATCCACTGTATCTTCTGACAGCCAGGTGAATAAACAGATCTGGCTATGGGTGTAGCAATCAGTTGTTTGCTACACTAACTGAAAAAAGTGCCAAGGCTCTAGACTGGTAGTAGTGACTGTAAAGAGCTGGTGGAAATACTTAGTATTCTTGTTGGTAAAATAATATAGGTAGCCAAAAACCAAAAAATTATAACTGCATTGGTTCGTCAGGTGAAACTTTTTAAAAAGAAAAACTGATTCAAACTGGTAGCTGTAATGTTTTGGGACATAACTTAAGAACATGCATGGTGTAACATCCACAAGTCAAATATGGACCTCAGAATTCTAGAGAAACAAACAAGCATATCTGAAGTAACTTTCAATTATTGGTTAAGAAAAGGTAGCCCAGATATAAAATCTATATCAAACCAGTTATTCTAAAATATATTTTAATTTTGATCTAAGTTGTTAAGCCTTATATCACTACAGAAATTTAAGTAAATTACAAAAATGTCATCCAACTATACCCAGCCCTAATATTTTAACATGAGTAGAAATGACCAGTTATTAGAGGAAATCGTGGATAATCAGAACTGCATCAGAGATGAGCATCTGAATTTCTCCTAATAATACTGATAACTCTAGCATAAATTAGTGCTATTAACTATCTTCTCTCCCAATAACATGCCTTATTCATCAGTAAAAAAAAAAATCTTTATGTCAACTTAGTAAAATTCAATTTTTGTGGAAAAATAATTATAAACGGATAGTTTTTTTGGTAATCTTATCATTTTTACCCAGGTAACATGTAAAAGACAGTCTTCAGAAGTGTAACTGACCTTTATTCCTGATGGGAAGAGTAGTGGCAACATTGGCAGGTGGTTTGTCAGGCTCCTGAGGTGGGACAACCATGGGCAGTGCTTGAACTGGGACACGAGGAGCCTAAGACAAGAGAAACTGATTATGTTTCTGCTTTTCCCACACACTCCATTATTTAAATTAAGAGTAAGTTACAAAGACTTCTTCAAAATATTTGTAATATGCTATTAATCTCAGACATTGACATATTTACTTAAATATATCGGCACCAAATTATTTTCTGTAACATTTTTTTAATGGACTTTGAATTTGAATGGTTATTCTGGCCTTAGTAAAAAAGCAAATCAAAATCACATCAATCTACAATCTGAATGTTATACCAGACTGTATCTTTAACCATTTCAAACTAAATTGCTGTAAGACAACTACATATTATAACAAAAAATAGTCAAATCTAGTTTAAAGTGAAACTATGAGCCAAAGAGGGATAAGAAGATATAAAATACTTTAGTTTTGAATCTTACCCTATTTAAATCGTGGGATGGGGGGGTTAACTGAGTGACATCTGGTGGAGGGGCTGAAAGCAAGTTATTAGGATAGTCCAAAAGATAGCAAACAACACTTGTATGGCCACCTTTCGCTGCTTCTATCAACATAGTTGAGCCATCCTAAGAGTGGATATGGAAGGAGAAAAAATATTTTATAAAAGTAAGTTAATTTTCAGAACCATTTAGGAAGATAAAGCCAAGAGGCCCCAGACATATTCAAACCTTAGGTTTAGTAAAGAACATTTTCCTCTAATAAAACAGAAAAATATGAATATGCTTAAAATGCCATTATGAATAGAACGGGTAGGTGATATCTTCTAATGTTCAAGAGGAAGAATTCATTCACAACACTACCTGAAACATTTGAATTACATACTTTTAAACGATGAGTAGGATCTGCCCCATGAGCCAAAAGTAGTTCCACCACTGCCAGATGACCCCCTGCACAAGCCAGGGACAGTACAGTGTGGTCATTATTAGCTGTGGTTCTATTCACGTTAGCTCCTAAACAGCAAGACATGGAAAATCATGTTAGTAGACTGCTATTTAAGTTATGGTAAATTTCAAAATCCCTTATCCAGCTTCAGTGATTATAAACACACAATCTCATTTCACATAAGCCCTTATCAATTCTCCTCTCCCAACTTGAATTACTCTAAAACAAATCCCAGACAAACATGACATAATTTCATCCATAAACATTTCAGTATGCACCAGCAGAAGATAAGGCTAAATGCATACATTACTTCTAATGTAATCATTGTTCGAAAAAGAAAAACCTAAAACTTTATCTACATGTTAAATTCTTCCATTAAAGAAAAAATAATTAAAAAGTAATAAAAATAAATCACATTGCCCTCTACATAGACAATTAACAAGGAACAGAAACTAATATTACTACCAAATAGAAAGTAATAATAGTATTGATTTCTTTCACTGGGAAATATCTGAGAATGAAAACGGGTACACCACGCCCTCAATATGAATTCACCTCTGATTTAAAGCATTGTGCTTGGCAATGTGGGAAACGGAAATAAAATAGCAGGAAGAAAATGGAACCACAGAGAGATTGATCAAAAAGAGAGGATGGTGATTAGGTAAATAATCCCATTCTTGAGAATACTATTGTATAAACATACAAGTGTTCAAATTGCCTAAAATAATTTGACCAGGGTTATTTCTGATTTATTTTCTTTTCCTATAAACAATTACAAACTTGAGATTTCTTCAGTATTTATGCTAAGAAGGAAATACTATATATCATCTTTTTAATTATACATGGTTTGCACAGCCTTTCTTTTATGAATGTTGAACCAAAAATAAAATCTTTCATCTTCTTTACTTAAGAATATGAGGAAAACTGTTTCAAGTTGAGCTTATGTAGTGAACACCTAATAAATAACTTAAAGGAAGTAAGAAGATGATACTTTTGTCATTTAAAATGGTTTTTGATATTCAAAGTAGAATTACTGACCATAGATGAAATCCTCCATGCATTTTGGCATTTTTGTCACATTTCAATTTTGAATACTTTTGTGCTATAATTATGACCATTTCTATATTTTACAAAGAAGGAAACTCAGGCCCAAGGAAATGTAAAGTAGAAGAGTGACCTGCCCTTAAGTATCTCAGTGGCATAAACATAAAAATACAGGTTTCAAGATATATTATTAAATAAACAGAACAGATTTTTAGGTTATCTAAACCCTCGAAGATTTACATAGAGAAATTTTTCTTTATAAAGTGTTTCTCAACAAGGGTGATATTAATTCAGTATCACAATTCTTCCTAGTTTGGAAATGTTCTATGCATTGCAGGACTATTTATCAACCACCCACTCACAAAATCTCAGTAGCATTCCTCCACCAGTGATATTCCCCCCAACCGTCCTTTACCTTTCGATCTCTAAATAACCCCGGGCAGGGAATAGACATCTTTGGGGAAAAAACTACTGCTTTACACAAACCTACCTTTACTAATTAAGAACTGAACAGTACAAACATGACCAGCTCTTGCAGCTTTCATTAAAGGAGTCCTTCCACCTTCAGATTCATGTTCCTATTAAAAAAAACATAATTTAATTGCTAGTG
This sequence comes from Taxidea taxus jeffersonii, assembly GCA_003697995.1. NCBI lineage: Eukaryota > Metazoa > Chordata > Mammalia > Carnivora > Mustelidae > Taxidea > Taxidea taxus. The sequence goes on from ML098822.1 coordinate 6,117, forward strand.
AATAGTTGTTCTTTTTCATGAATATCAAAAGGAAAAGAGTTGGACTAATTTCTGAATCTAAATATATTAAATATCATGCTTTGAAACAAATTAAGGAATACATCTTTAAATTTAAAAAATCCCAAATTAGAAACATGTTCTACAGATGTAATTTAAGAACTGAAGTTATATTCATGTGATTGTGACGCCCTCATCTAAATCCATCTGGGTAATTTTTCCTTCTCTACCAAAAGGACTGTGTAACTTGCACAGTGAATGGCACTCTAACACAGCCTTCTCCAATCAGCATTATCAGCGTTATCCTTATTCACTCCAAGTGATTTTCCTTTTGTTAGTTTGTATCCTACCTATATGACTTTCTGCAGTACATCATTTCCTTCTTTATAGACTTCCCATTAACTCCATGTTACCTTATATGAAAACATCAAAGTTAATGATCTAATATCCAGAAAACCACCAATTATAAGGTATTACTAGAGATTTCAGGGTCTCAAAAGGATGGAGAATCTACTGCATTCTTGTGATTGCTGAGATATTGAGAACACTATTAGAGAAATTTTCAGATCTTAGAATATAAAGGTTGGAGAAAAAATACAATTTATAAAGCATTATATATATGTATATACACATATGTATATACATATATATATAAGAATATTCACAACTGATTAATAACTTGATTTTTCTCTTAAGCCACACATTAAGTTGTTTGAATTGCAATGAACTAATAAGCAAGGTTACACTGCTGTATGTTTCACAACTACTGTGGTAAACACTGGAAATATAGTTATTAAGCTGAATAAATTTAAAATCTAATTTGGAAGAAATATGCACACAACTAACAAGAGTATAACGTGTGCCATAACTGCTTCAAGAGCTGTACCAACACATGCAAAACTGAAAGACACAACAGTAATCCCATTTCTAGTTTCATCCTTTCCTTCCATAAATGAGGAAAGAGAAATGAAACAAAGTTTACAAAACTGATCAATGGAGTCTTTTTCTGTTCACATGTATGAATTTTTGTCATAAACTATGATCTTTTACAGGAATACAAATTTGCTTGTTAATCTCAGCCCCATGAAAATATGGTTACTTAAGTTTTAACTACCTTTCCATGTCTCACTTCTACTCCCTCACATGCTAAACTGGAAGAGTATTTTCCTCATACATGTTTGCTTTTGCTTCCCTACCTCTCGGGCTGTGCTCACACTGTTTCTTCCAACTGGAATATCTCTTTCGTCACAACAGTGCCCTGTCTACCTTTTTTAAACCTTACCCAACCCAAAATATAGACAGATGACTTCGTGACCTCTCCTGAGCTTCTTTACTGTCTGTACTTTATCTCTTTATAATCTACCATACAATGAATTCAGTATTTCATCCTTTCTACAGAATTACAAATTATTTGAGGGAAAAGACTACTTATTAAATACTTATCTTCCAAAAATAGCTAAGTATGTAAGAAAAAATTAATTTGTACTAACACATTAATATAAAATTTCCCTTTTATTATGGAGAAGAACAAGGGGTAATAGATTGGATAACCCTGCTATCAAGAAGAATAATAACAGAACCCAGTGTGGAAAGAAAATATGCCCAGAAGAGAAAAAAATGGCAAAAGGCCAACAAAAAATTAGAAGAAACACTTTTGTCTGTAATCTCCTAGAGTTTTAAATTAATTTCTTCTTTTGGTTTTAAGTATTAGGATTTAAAAAGTGACCTAGCTTACCAGATCTGCTCCTGCCTGAAGTAGGACATCTGCTACATCAGTATGACCATTTTCACAGGCGTACGTTAGTGCTGTATCCCCTGTCGCTGTTGTAGCATGAACATTAGCTCCTGCAGTAGTATTAAACAATACAGAGACTTAATAAAAGAACCATAAGACATACATGATGGACATAGAAATTTCTTCTACATAAATCATATCTCTTCAAATAGCCCTATCCATTTCTAGAAATAGAGAATATTATCAGCATTTTAAAAGCAAGAAAAAACATAATTACTGCTTGAAATTAAAGCTATAGATACTTCAAACTTCATAAGGTAAATTATTTATGCAGAATACACACAACAGTTGACCACATTTTTACCATATTTTAAATACACATTCAGTGTGTAAGAAGAAAATTATTTGCATTGTAACATTTTTATTTAAATAATCATATAAAAACTCCTCCCAAATGCAAACATGCCTACCTGCAGCTAATAAGTATTTAACTAACTCCAAATGACCTTCTTGAGCAGCTTCCATTAAAGGGGTAGAACACCCTAGCTCAATATCAGCTCCTGCCTTTATTAGAAAGTCTGCCACTTCCAGAAAGCCTCCACAGCAAGCCAGAGTCAAGGCAGTTTCTTGAGTTTCTTCTGTCTGTGCATTGATATTAGCTCCTAGAATAAAAATTCTAATTATTTTAAGAAAGTCATTAACTTATTTCAAATAAGCAAAACATGTTGTTTCCTAATAACTATACTCCAAAATTGAACATTTGTATTATTTTAGCGTTTATTTTCCTAAATAAAATGCTTCTCCCCTACTCTAGGAGGCAATTACAAATAAGGAAAATTATTAAAAATATACCCACGAGTCCATATTTGGTGCAAACAGCTTCAGGAAGATTTATTCAGCCAGAAAATACAAACCAGGTGATAAAAGGACTTAGAAAAATAAACTATACTCCCTTGTTATAAAGATTCAAAATTAATGATGATGATGACGATGATGTTAGCTAACATTTAATAAGCTATTACTGTCTGCCAGGTCATATTTGAAAGCATTTTACATGTTCTTATTGGCTCCATTTCACAGCTAAGGAAATTGAGGTTCATTAACTTGCCCAAGGCCACAACAACATTATCATTATCAGTACTACCACCATTCATCACAGAATACTTCTTATATTTAATTTTGTTATTTGTAGGGTTGTTGTGAACGTTTATATATATTATATGTAAAGATTTTTGAACGTTGTCATATAGTGCACAGAAGGTTAGGAACTTACCTGAAGTTACAAAATTGGCAACACTGGAGCTGTGATTCAAATGTAAAAAGTATGCTATAAAGCCTCTGCATTTTTTTTTTTTAAGATGTTATTTATTTATTTGACAGACAGAGATCACAAGTAGGCAAAGAGGCAGGCAGAGAGAGAGAGGAGGAAGCAGGCTCCCTGCTAAGCAGAGAGCCCGATGCGGGGCTCAATCCCAGGACCCTGGGATCATGACCTGAGCTGAAGGCAGAGGCTTTAACCCACTGAGCCACCCAGGTGTCCCAAACCTCTGCATTTAAAGTTCTAGCCAATAGAGTTTAAAAATGTGCCACTCTTCTTAAATTTGTCCAAAAACTTTACTACTAAGAGATTATAAAACTTGGCTACAAATATACAGAGAGATAGGAGATTCCTTCTAAAGATATCTTACTTTTTTTTTTTAAACACAGATTTTTTTTTAAGATTTTATTTATTTATCTGACAGACAGAGATCACAAGTAGGCAGAGGCAGGCAGAGAAGGAGAGAGAAGGAAGCAGGCTCGCCGCTGAGCAGAGAGCCCGATGGCGCCGCTCGATCCCAGGACCCTGAGATCATGACCTGAGCTGCAGGCAGAGGCTTTAACCTACTGAGCCACCCAGGCGCCCCTAAAGATATCTTACTTTTTATTTATTTTTTTTAAACCTTTTTTTAAAAAGATTATTTATTTATTTATTTGACAGAGAGAGAGAGAGAGAGAGAGAGAGAGAGAGAGATCACAAACAGGCAGAGAGGCAGGCAGAGAGAGGAAGCAGGCTCCCTGCCAAGCAGAGAGCCCGATGCGGGGCTCGATCACCCTGAGATCATGACCTGAGCAGAAGGCAGAGGCTCAACTCACTGAGTCACCCAGGCGCCCCAGTATCTTACTTTTAAAAAAAAATTTTTTTTTAATATGTTATGTTAGTCACCATACAGTACACCAGTTTTTGATGCAGTGTTCCATGACTCATTGTTTGCATATAACACCCAGTGCTCCATGCAATCCATGCCCTCCTTAATACCCATCACCAGACTCATCCATCCCCTTACCTCCTCCCTTCTAAAACCCTCAGTTTGTTTCCCAGAGTACATAGTTTTTCATGGTTCATCTCCCACTCAGATTCCCCACCCCCTTCATTTTTCCCTTCCTTTGAACGCCCTCTATGCTATTCCTTATGTTCCACAAATAAGTGAAACCATATGAAAGTTGACTTTCTCTGCTTGACTTATTTCACTTAGCATAATCTCTTCCAGTCCCATCCATGTGGAGGCAGAAGCTGGGTATTAAACCTTTCTGATCACTGAGTAATACTCCTTTGTGTATATGGTCCACATCTTCTTTATCTATTCGTCTGCTGAAGGGCATCTCAGCTCTTTCCATTTTGGCTATTGTGGACATTGGGTTACATGTCCTCCTTCTTTTCACTACATCTGTATCTTTGGGTAAATACTCAGTAGTGCATTTGCTGAGTCATAGGGTAGCTCCATTTTTAATTTTTTGAGGAACCTCCACACTGTTTTCCAAAGTGGTTGTAGCAACTTTCCCCTTTCTCCAACACTTGTTGTTTCTTGCCTTGTCAAATTTTCCCATTCTAACTGGTGTAAGGTGGTATTTCAATGTGGTTTTGATTCGAACTTCCCTGATGGCTAATGGTGATGGTATTTTTTTCATGGGTCTGTTAGCCATTTGTATGTCTTCACTGGAGAAATGTCTGTTCATGCCTTCTGCCCATTTTCTGAGTTGATTATTTTGGGGCGGGGGGGAAGTGTTGAGTTTGAGAAGTTCTTTTACCTCTTGGCTATCAACCTTTTGTTTGTTAAACTAAAGGTACCTTAATAATGCAAAATAAATGTGTCACTTTTCCCAAACATAAGTCCACTGTGTGTTGACTCCTTGACAACATCTTATAAATGAATTCTTGCATTCTCATCATGTCAGTCCTTATGGTAGGATTGCCCACATTTTGTTTCATGAAACACTAGATACATTAAGTATTTATTAATAAGTGTTTATCCCCAAGACGAATTCTCTCAATATATTACACTTTGAGAAATGCTAAATCTCTTATATGCCCCTACGTAACCTACAATCCTAACTCATCCCCAATTCTGTCTCTATTCACAAAGTGTACAATGTCTGAAAGCTTTATATTAAAGAAGTCTATTTGGTTTTGTTTTGCACAGTTCAGAAGCTATTTTCAGAGCAAATACCTTTTCATTCATTTTTGTGACAACATCTCATTACAAATCTACTAGAAAGATGAAACACAGAAACCCAATTTTATAATATTACAATCTTACATTTTAAATATTTGTGCTTTAGTGTTTTCACTGGTATGGTTACCTTGGCCTAGAAGTAACGCCACCATTTCTTCATGTCCTTCACGAGCTGCTTCCATCAGTGGTGTATAACCTTCATCATTGACCTCCTCCAGACTAGCTCCTCTTTCAATGAGTAAAGCTGCAAGTTCCACATGACCACCACATGCAGCCAAAGTCAATGGTGACTCAAATGAATCAGCAGGCATGTTCACTTGGGCACCACTGTCAAGAAGTAACCTAGCTACTTCAACATGGCCATCCTAATTACAATGCAATTAAAAAAATTAAATCAGCACCATTAAAAGAAACATTAAAAATGTGAACACTTCTCAATTACTATACAATGAAGGTTTACTAATCTCCATTCAAATAAGAATTACTAAATCTACATTTAACAGTTGAGAAAGCAAGTATTAAGTAAGACCATCTATATGTCTGTGGCATAGACCATGACCCAGAGATTGAGGCTATGAAACTTGGAGAACAATAATACCTTCCTCCAATCAAGAGGCTTAATAACCTTTGGAGGAAAAAAGACATTAAGTACATGTAACAAAAGACTACTATGAAACAACACCAGCACTGCACAATATATACTACATGGATAAAGCTTGGAAAAGGAAAGCAGTATTTTTGTAGAAACCTTAAGGAGAAGCAAACTTTTGATTAGAAAAAGAAAAATGCAAAACTTTTTGGAGAAGGCAGAGAACTGTAGATGTGTTAGGGGAAAGGAAACACAATTTGTACACAGTACTTCTTTTTGTTGTTCAACATTCAAATGCCAGTGAAAATTAAAAGAAAAAAGAATACTCTCTTACTATCTTCTGTCTCCTTTGCTGGTCTCCCTTTCCCACAACTTTCCCAACTACAGGCAACTCCAAGGCTCTCTTTCCTTTTTCACCTTTGATGTGATTTTTCTTCTATATATTACCTCACAGACATTTCCTCTTCTTCTGAACATGTCACACCCATTTTTACCTCTGTACTTGCCACACTGCACAACTTTAATGCCCTATTGCAATGGTTACTTTGTGTTCCTCTGGCTCAGAATTTTCTCCCTCCATCATTAACTCCTGTATTTCCTTTAAAATCTCAATCTCTTGGCACGCTTCAAAGTGTCTGGCCACTAGTAGTATCTTTCATCTACTGATAACACTTCCAGTACATCCTGATTCGGTCTACAGAATGCTCCATTTTGATTTCTTAATCTACAAAGTTCTCTAGTGGGGTCACAAGATGTTTTAAGTTCCTTACCATAGGGATGTTATTGATGTGTTTTAAATACATGACATTATTTAATGCTAACAACAACCTAAGAGAAGGATATGACCCTAATTTTAACAGATGAGAACTTAAGACCCTCAAAGAAAACTCATGTTTCTGCAAAGGATCATTTATTAAGGCAAACACTGGCATGGCTAATTCAAGTCTTAATTAACTATCTGGTATTTTTAAAAATTAGTAATTAAAATTTAACATCCTTTCATTGAGAGAAGAAACTTAATTGGGGCCTTTTTCTATCTTTGGCTGTTTTTCTCAAAATCAGCCTATAATATTATTCTGATTCATTTGTGCGCCACAAATCACAGACTAAGATACAGTAGTTTAAATAAGAGTACTATTATTACCTGTTCCTAAGTACAAACCCTAAAAAGAAAATTCTTAAAAAAGAAATTAAGGGCTCAGAAAAGACCATACATAGACGGGGAATTATGTTACACAAATAATAGTCTAATTTCCAAATTTTCATTTTTCATTCAAATTTAAATTATCAATTTGATGAACATGCTCTGCTTAGTATTATGTGCATACTTTGTGGATTATATTCTTCTTACTATCCCTAATTAACTTTTTAAAAATTGCTTTTTGTGCCAACTATGTAATACCAGCATAGTTATATGAGAATGAGAAAATAAAGTAGTGCTGTAAAGTTCCAGAAAGTACCTTTAATAGAAAGAAGTTAACGCTACACAACTGGCTCTGAATGCTATTGAAAATTCAGATAGCTGAGGTTCTGCTCTATAATAAAATTATCTATGATAAACAAATCTTTGAACTCAAGCAAAAGGTGCTCATCATACACTAGCACTGTCTCTATGAATTATACATAGATATATTTCGTGTATGTATTTCACCAGTCTTACCATGCAAGCCTCCATTAGAGCAGTGTGCATTTCATCTGTTTTATGCTCTTGATCCGCGCCTGCTTCCAAAAGAAATCGCACCATCTCTAGATGTCCTAAACCAAAAATGTGTAAGATTACTTTAAAATATTTTATTATTCCAAAATATGTAAGAAAAATTCATAATACTTTGAAAATTTATATTGAACTTAGAGTAATAAATTTATAAGCATAATACTAAAGTCAGCTGCAAACCACCCTCAACTGTAACACATAAATTATACAAGTGATACTTGTGGTTCTACTCCTTACTCTGTTGCCAATACTACAATCCTTGCTGCAAGTGAGTAAAGATGTCATTAAAATCCAAAATCCAGAATATCCCCTCTACCACCTTTTAAGAGCCAGGGCATGCTATATTTATTTATGCTACAGAACAAATGAGCTTTCATGAATTAGTAGCCTGGTATAATAATAACTCAAGTTATTCTAGGAGGAAATGCATTTTAAGTTTCAATTACTAACTCATAAAATTTTTAAGAACAATCTGTTAATAAATTGGGATTATACATATATGTATATATATCTTTGAAACCACATCATTTAATTTATACTTATTCACCTATTTAGACATAAACATACATGTACATACATATACATAATACTCATATATTTCTATTTATGCAGTTTCAAATAAACCATATGCTTCAGTTCAAATAAAGACACCTTATTAGTAGTTAAAAAGACAAGATATTTTTTAGGATTTCAGACACTATGTAAGAAACAGTAGAAAAATGACTAATTTTTTTCCAACTTTATTTGGAAGGAATTGCAATCAATTCTCAATCAATTAGGATTAAGGGGAAGCAGTGGATGGAAAATCATAAACAACTAAAACTAACTTCAGTAAGTAACTGTAATATCTGCCGTATCTTGTTTTTGCTAACTACCTACCTCCCTTTCCTCTCAGTCTTTTTCCCTTCCCAAAGATCCACATCAACGTTCAGTCTCAGCCTGAGTTCTAGCCCTTCCCCATCTCCTCCTTGTCAATCTATATCCTAGAAGACCTCACCCGAAATAGAGGAAAGGGAGAGGGTCCATGGATCCTTGTAAGTAGCAGAGATGTTCTCCACCAGCTCAGTTCTATATCCAGCTTCTAATTAAAGCCTGCAAGCCCCAACCTCAGACGCCCCTTGGAAAGCAGGGTGGGGCTACAAGCAAAGGAGAGAGGGAAGAGTAGTTATATGTAGCCCCATCTCAAAGCTCTTCTGGCCAGCTGGGACCCAATAGTAAAATACAGCCAGTACCAGGTTCAAAAGTACTTGTGAAAAGGGGAGAGAGCCACCCAATCAATCAGCTTGCCTGGAGAGGCTGTCCCAAGGCTTTAATTCCTCTCCTCCCAGTGAAGATAAGCCTCTGCTAATTACCAAACAGTCCTGGGGAAGTAAGGGACCTCAGCTGTGTTTCCTAACCATCCTCAATCTGAGACTCTGTTAACACCAGACAACCGAAAGCAGTTTAGATAGAGCATATTTTCACATTTAACTTAAATTTTAGTCATTTATGTTATTTTAACCATGTTTTTAAAGGAAATTATCAGGGGACCTCACACAACCTTGGTCACTCAAACAGAACGGAACAAAACACCACCAGAGCCACAACTAGGGTGTGACGATCAAAGCCTTAGGTGTATAATTTAAGGAGGTATTCCCTCACAAGCTTGGTGGGGGAAGTGATTCAGCCATTGAGAGTGAATGCCCGTTTAAATTCTGTACCTTAACTTGTAAGAGGTTTTACTTGATGCCTCAAGGTCAAGAATTTACCACTTATTTTATTATACAAACATGACAAGCTGCAGATGGTATAAAACACTGAACTGAATGGCTACGCAGACATAAAATTTACCTTTTAAAAAAGTTCCTTGGTTTATAGCCATTTATCTGTCAAAAAGGTAGTCTGAGAAGCATGTGGTGGCTCTGTGGCTATCTTTTTAGAATTTAGAATCTAGAGCATTTCCTAGCTGAAGAATGAGCAACTTTCCAGACAACTGTCTTGCCCTCTCAAAGGAAGGCAATTTTCGGGATTACCAATATCTTCAGGTTGACTGACATCATTAAAATATCATATACCCCTTTTGTACAGTTAGGTACATATAGATAGGTGTTTTTGTCAATTTCAACCAGCTCTTCCTTCTAACTTTATTAAATGTGTTGATGATATTCCAACACTGTTCTTTAGAATTCAAACTCTCCTCACACCACTTTTTATTTCTCAAATCTCCACCTATCTCTTCAGCTTTTCTCCTCCTTAGTGTCATGTGAAATAGCTTAAGCACCTTCTTGTTAATAGAAGCTACTTTTATTGTATTTACTTTTAAACTTACAGGTCAAATACTTCTGAAATGGAGAGGATTCTTGCCTGAGAACCACGCAAAATATTCTGACACAAAAACCATGAAATTACATTTAATTACAGTGCATAATTAAAATTAACCATTTCTGATAAAAACAACTGAACCATTTAACAGTCATTTTTCACTGACAATATATTTATAATATTAGGTCTATATTTCAAAACTTTACATATTTAAACTCTGAAACATTTTAAACACTTTTCTTTAAGTTAATTGCATATAATATTCTATTACCACCTCTTAATTAACTTTTTAATTTAAAAACTGTATTATGTAAAGTAACAGTCATATCATGTGTTTAAAAACTTCATTTTAAAAAAATGTCTTATGCCGTACCTTTGTAACAAGCTAATGTAAGGGCACTCTCTTTAAATTCATTGGAATGCGTATTAATGCCAGCCCCATTTTCTAGCAGCAATCTGGCTACTTCTACATGTCCAGCACTTCCAGCTTCCATAAGCGGAGTATGACCATTTTCATTATGGTCCTCAATACTAGCACCGGATTCCAAGAGCACCTTTACAACATCTACATAGCCTCCAGCACAAGCATATGTAAGTGCTGTATTGCCTATTTTAATAGAGAAAAACAAAAAGACATTTTATATTTTTAATTATCATGTTCAATTAGCCAGCACATAATACATCATTCGTTCTTGATGTAGTGTTCAACAATTCATTAGTTGTGTATAACACCTAGTGCTCATTATACCACACATGCCCTCCTTGATACCTACCACCTGGTTACCCCATCCCTCCACCCCTCCCTTCTGTAACCCTCAGTTTGGCTCCTGGAGTCTAGAGTCCCTCATGGTTTGTCTCCCTCTCTGATTTCTTCCCATTCAAGGAAAAACAAAAAGATATTAACATAAAATACTAAAATAAAAAGAGCCTAATTTATCATCAAGAAGAAAACTAAAATGGGAGATAATTTTTTTTTTCTTAAGATTTTATTTATTTGTCAAAGAGAGAGAGCACAAGCAGGGAGAGTGGCAGGCAGAGGGAGAGGGAGAAGCAGGCTCCCCACTGAGCTGGGAGCCCAATGAGATGCCAGACTCTAGATCCCAGGATGCTGGGATCATGACCTGAGCCACAGGCAGATGGGGAGACTATAATCTTAATAAATTTAGATAATACATATAATTCTTTTCCCAACGCCTTTTATCTTACTGAAATCAACTCCTAGCTCTTTTCCATTTAATATCAGGGTCAGATATATGTTGAAAATAAATTCACTTGCCATAACTGTACAGTTATAAAAGAACTGAACAATTCTAAAACTTAAACTTTTCATATGAGAAAAAAAGTTAACGTTCATTCTAACTTTAAATAGAGAAAAGTTTCACATGCTTTATTTTTTGTGATTATAATTATTCATCGTATGTAGAAAAATCTGATACTGTCCCTTTAATCATACATATCTGTTTTCACTGCAACTTCAAACACCAGCTAACTATCAAAGCTAAAGTAATTTCAAAAACGTTCCTCTGGATGATAAAAATATTCCACATTACAAGGGAAAAAAGTTAACATTCTGGGTAAAATAAGGGTTTCTAAAACCCCTTCAAACCAGAACTTGTAAGCTCCTAAAAATTATTTAAAATATTTAACAAATTTGGGGCATCTGGGTGGCTCAGTTGGTTAAGCATCTGCCTTCAGCTCAGGTGATCCTGGGGTGTCCCAGGATCCAGCCTCACACTGGGCCCTGCTCAGCGGGGAGTCTACTTCTCCCTCTCCCTCTGCCCCTCTCGCTCTGCCCCTCCCCCTGTTCCTTTTCTCTTTCTTGCTCCTTCTCACTCTCTCAAAAATAAATAAATAAAATCTTTAAAAATAAATAAAATATTTAACAAATTTGAAAATCTTACATGACGAAGACGCACAAAATATATTTTCATATAACATTATTAGAACTTTCATATAAATCCATCTATGCCCAAGTTTGAAAAAAAAAAAAAAA
>ML098822.1:18336-36858 GCA_003697995.1 Taxidea taxus jeffersonii
AAAAAAAAAAAAAAAGTTTAAACTAAAGTCATGTCCCCCTTGTGGGACATAATGTTTTCATAATACTTTCTTGTTCTATAGGCCACAATTTAGTATCTGTAGACAATGATGGACATGCCTTTCATTCCACAGCCCTCCTGCTCTACCTATCTTCCTTTCCATTCTCCCCTGAGAAATAGGAAATCTGGGTTGGAGCACTGTAGCCCATTTCCAAGAGGGTAGTCCTTCTAACCGAGCAAGCATTTAATCTAAAAGAACTTTAAAAGACCAAGTAATCATCCTCACACACCAAAGAGGAAAATTTTATTCAAAATATATTCTATACATTAAACCTAATGCACAGCCTTAGGCAAACATGCAGCACTTTGTAGTTAGAGAACTGCAAGAGCTTTACAAGCGATGACTGTCATGTGAAATAATTATTACCAAAGGGTCTTCATATTTAATGAAACGGAAAAAGAAATATGCATAACCTGTTGAAGACTGTGCATTGACATCGGCTTTATGAGCTAGCAGCAACTTCACAATTTTGACATGTCCTCCATTAGCAGCAGCCATTAAAGGTGTAATGTCACCTTTGATTCCCCTATCTTCCACATTTGCATGCATTGCCAACAAAACCTTATGAAACAAAAAGGTTAAATGATATTAGAAAATGATATATTCATCATAACATATGGGACATACTTCACTAACACCCACCTAGTCATTTAGAATAAAAGAGCCAACAACCACAAAGTGTATCTAACAAAACTATTTGTTGAAATGAACCTAATGGTTGAGTTTTATTATTTTCCTAATAAGTAGGCCAGATTAAAAAACAAAAACTCATGTGATTATTTTTATCATACCAACCTGTGCAAGCTCATAGTATCCAGCAGAACAAGCTAAACAAAGGAGGCTCTCCCCTTCCTCAGTGTGCTCATTTACACTTCGCCCTTCAATGAGTAACTTTCGCACAGCATTTACATCTCCTTCGGAACAGGCTTCTGCCAAACTGCGGCTATTGGGAAAGAACATTATAATATCAGGATATAAAAATATGAAAAATTACACAGTGTACTGGCTTTTGAGGTAAAAATTCCAACTATGGACACTTCTAAAGAGTCTCTTAATTCCTGGATAAAATCCATTCTAAGAAAAACACTAAATCCAGTGTTATTAATATTCTCTTCATTTCAAACATAAGTCAATTCTTACATCATCCCCTTGAAGGTCCTGTCGCTTCTGGTACTAAAGGCATCCATGGGTAACCTCTTTTCTGTATCTCTAGTATTACTACCCCCCAGATCCAAGAACATCATGTTTAGCCCAGATTATGGCAAAGTCTCCTAAAGAGCCTTCCTGCTGTTACCTCTGTTTTCCTTCAGACCCAACAAGGCAGTCAGTAAGATCTTATTTAAAGGAAAGCAGATCATCATGTCACTCCTCTGCCCGGAATCCTCCATTTGGCCTCTAATCTCAGGCACACTAAAAGCCAAAGTACTTACGAGAATCTTTCCAGTGATAGGGTCCCACAGTCCTACTTTTTACCTCTCTGGTTTCATCTTCTACTATTCTCACTCTCACTCTTGACACACTGATTGGCTTTCCTGCCTTTCATGAAAAATGCGAATGAAGCTCCAACTCCAAGACGTATTTGCTGTCCCTCTGCCAGGACAGCTTCTGTCAGACAAGCTCACACTCTCACCGACTTCAAGTGTTCGCTAAGTAGCCACCTTCCAAGTGAGGGTTTTCCCCACTACACTCTTAAAAATGCACTGCTCTCCAACCCTAAACACTGCCATAGCGCTTCCCCACTCAATTTCCCCCAGTTATTATCACTGTGTGTCATGCTATATATTATACTTACTGGTTAATTGTATTATCTCCTTACCAAAGTCAAAGTCTTGAATAGCACTTAGTATGCTTGTCTCACAATTTCCCATTTTTTAGGACACTGACAGTCCCCAGACCCAGTGTTCTCTATTACCTTTAAACAAATTTAAGACAAACCTTTCCCGTAAGACATGTCCTTATAAGAACATACCTTTTCTCTCTTTTAAGTGGGCTTTTACTCTTTTTCTCTTCCTGAGGCACATCCTCTACTATCCCATTTAGATTTGCATTCTATTTTCTTTTTTTTTTTTATTTTATTTAATAGACAGAGATCACACAAGCAGGCAGAGGGGAGGGGAGAAGCAGGCTCCCTGCCGAGCAGACAGCCCGACACGGAACTCGATCCCAGGATGCTGGGATCATGACCCGAGCCGAAGGCAGTGGCTTAACCCACTGAGCCACCCAGGCATCCCTTGCATTCTATTTCCTTATGTGTATACTACTTTAAAACAAGCTTACCAGAACAACTGTAACAACAGTTGAAATCCCAAACTTAAGAGCACAGGGTACATTAGATCCGCACATGGCACCACACTTAACTAATATAAAATCTAAATATAACATCACTGCACCCCACTATATCTCTCAAGTTTTACTGAATAAATGAATTGTCACAAACATGCTCTACTATTCTTCTAGTATATTCAACGTCAAAGAATCTGTAATTTCTTCTTTTTCTATTCTATTTCCTGTTTGAACTAGCTTTAATATACTCCTCAAGGCGTTTTTAACTTTCTTTCTTGCCAGTCTCAGCAGGCACCACATTTAAGAGACTATCAGTAATACTACAGGGTAGTAAAACTGATCACTAATCAAGAAACAGAAGCTGAAATTAACTGAAGGAGGGTCAATCCATGAGAAGAATAGTAAATTAATTAAAAACACAAAAATCTAGACAAATGAAGATGAACTCAGAGCCAAGAGAAACAGTAAATTCATATTCTTGTTAACACTATACAACCTCTCTTTCATGCTCTTTAAAGATGTCACACAAAAACACTATTATATAAAAGATAATCCTTAAATTCTATTTTGTAAATTCTCTAAACCCATATATAAAAGAATACTCCCATTTTCTCAACTGTTTAAAGGCAACTGCTAAAATAAATAAAATGGCTTCATTTCAGTTAGAGGAAAACAAGCCTCTGAGGAAGCAAAAAAGGTAATTTATATTAATAATTATTTTCTATTTGCTTTCTTGGCGCTTATATCCATTTTTTCATATACTATCCATAACTGTTTTTTTTTAATATGAAATGGTATAAGATCATCAGAAAAACTTAAAAAAGCAAAGTCACAAAATATAAACTGAGTCCTTACTAACTATTAAGTACTATGTAAAAGGAATTGTAGGCCATACAAACATTAAGTACGTGGGACTCACATTCAAATTATGGGTACTAAATCTATGACATTTTTGAACGTTCATAGAACAAACAAATAAAAACCTTGCTCTTTAAAATGATAACTATACACATGAACTAGAAAATGGCATGCCTAATTAGAAAGCATTTATTTCTTTGTCACCAAAGCATTAAAAGAAAACAAAATCTAGAGTCAAAAGGTCTTAACTTGCAGTCACTAGTGTCCCAGGCCTGCCACTTGTCAGCTATTTGATCTCGATTAAATTATTCACTTCTCTTGAGGTTTTCAGAATAAAAGGAAAGTGAAACAAAATTCACTGCCTTAAGGCTTTTTGTGAGTAAAAACAAAATATTACATATAAAGTAGCTCCATGCCAAGCACAAAATGAAGGCTCAGTGAACATTAGCTATTAGCTAATAGCTATTAGCTATCTATTAGCTATTAGAAATAGCTATTAGCTATTAGAAAACGTTTTTAGACTGATCACAGAGAAAATGTACTTACTTGTCCGACTGCCCTGCATTCGCTGTGCTTTCAGCTCTCATGCGGGTAAGTGCAGCAGCAGCTTCATCCAACGCACAACTAACAGATGATGTCAACCTCCGAAGCACTTCAGGATCTGCAAAGGCTTTACCATCAGCCGTAGATAATTTGCCTATTCCTATTATAAGATTTTCACACCAATATGGATACACCCAAAAGGAGAAACAAAGCAAAAGTCAGGTTACTTAATTCTATTTATCTTAATGAACAATCTTTAAATGTTATACTTCATGTATATACTGTCTCATTTGGGATCTTCTGGAAAATCACTGTTTTCCAATTCTCTAATAACCTTAGTCCTCCCATGTGGTCTCGAAGTGCCTGACCCCATAACTGTCTGGTACCAGAAATGGGTCTTTGGCCTACACTGGGACAACCAGGAGTTCCCACCCAGAGTTTTGCCATAAGTTTGGAAGAACCTCTATGTTCAAAGGTAACTGAATTGCTAAGATGTGAGTCATGAGCTTAGGGCCAGTTTCATGATCATAAAGACAGACAGACTACCCAAAATAAGTCAATATAAAAGAGGACAGAGCAGAGAAACAGAAAGTAGTTCTGATAAAAGTTATTTTTGACTCATTGAGACCAGTAGTGCCAGAAGCCAGAATTATCTCCATTATTTTTGGTAGATGCCCACTTTTGTTTAAGACTGTTTAAGTGGCCTACTCCACTTGTGATTAAGACATTACAGGCCATATAAAAGATAACATGAGTACCTATTCATTTCAAATTATGTCTACAATTTATTACATGTTCTCAGTAACATCTAAAAAACATCCAGAACAGCTAAAGAATAAAAATTTGTAAGCAGAACTGGTTAATAACTATCTGCATGAAATATATCTTACTGCTTTTCTGGATATCACTACAAAGCAAATTTATCTCTAACTTTCATTATTCTAACTCAGTGGTGCTGCCCATCAGTGGAGCCTTTCAAAAATACAGATGCTAAGCTCTTCTACATCTAAGGATGTAATTCAGTAAGTAGGAGGTGGGGCCTAGGCATCTAAATATTTTTAAAGCACTAAGAAGAGTCTAATGCATAGCCAGGATTAAAAACCTCTCCTGCAAAATACCTAATGTTATAATGCATATTATACATCCCTGTTACTCAGTAAGTGGTACATGGACAAGAAACACTGTTATCATTTAGGAGCTTGTTAGAACTACAGAATCTCGGTTAAGCATCCGACTCTTGGTTTTGGCTCAGGTCATGATCCCTGGGTCATGATCTCAGGGTCGTAAGGTCAAGTCCTCAAACCCATGTTGGGGCCCCTACGTCAGGGCACCATGTGGGATCCACTCTTGAAGCAGAGTCTGCTTGAGATTCTTCGCTCCTACACACCTTGCTCCTCCTTCTGCTCCTGTGCACACATGCATTCTCTCTCTCTCTCTCAAATAAATAAATAAACAAAATCTTAAAAAATAAAAAGAACTGCAGAATCTCAGGCCCTAAGATTTTCTGATCCAAAACCTGAATTTTTAAAAAAGATCCCTCAAGCAATTCAGATTGCACATTATAGATTGAGGTTATTATCACAGGTTTTAAAACAAACTACTTAACTAAGACATCAATCAAAAAAAAAAAAAAAAACAAAACACCCAAATGGTAATAATAAATGTATCTGTACAAATTTCTCTTTACAGTGGAAGGGCTTAATAATATAATATAAGTTTGTGTTTAAACTTTACAAAAGTTTATACTTGTTTGGTTCTCTTTCTGGAATATTCCAAGATATCAAATACTGTGTCTTATGGAACCAAAAATACACCTGGCAGAAAGCCTTTATTATTTTATATACAACAAATGTTCAGAACAGTCAAAGCTGGTATCTGTTACAATCAAGATGTGCAAAGAATAAAGACAATCTGATGAAAATGATTTTAATTTGTGTCACTAATATTAAAAACCAACCACAGTCTGAATCTGCTACAGCAGTATTTATTCAATAAGATATCTGTGATTAGTTAAGTATCCTAACACTATGGAAACCAAGGTCACAGATGCATTTTCACATGAGAGAATGAGCTCCAATTGTTTAGCCAATCCAGATCAGCCTGTAACAACTATTTGTCAATGACAGCAACAGAACTAGGTAAGAAGATATACCTGGATTAGTAAAAATCACTTCCTTAAGAAGAAAGAACATCAAAAACAAAATATTCCATATTAAATTTTTATGAGCTTCTCATATCTTCATAAGTAATGGTAACTATTTTAGTAAAGATAATTAGGAAGTAACCTAAGATACATATGGTAATCCTTCAAATGAATAAACAGTGATTGAAAATTAATTTATTCTAGTTACTCTGGATTATGATGATCCTTTTTTACTAGTCTTATCCAGTTATTAGATATTAATGAAGACCAAAAACAGAAAAGATATGTGCCGATTAGATTATTCTTTCCCAAGTCTAACATTTAATCAATTGAACAGAACCGTGTAATTTGTGACCAAAAATGTCCTAGTAAGACATGAGATGCTATATAAATGATAGAAGAGAGTGCATTAAAAGATTACCTAGATTTCAGATTTTAAGATAATTACCTTTCCCTTTTTTTCCTCTTAGAACTTACTCAACTTAATTCTTATTTATGAAGACAAAGTTTAGAGGAGATGTAACTAACTTAACAGGACAAACAGGGATATCAAAGAGAAACAAGGTAACCAGCCCAACAGGGCTCAGAAATGGTAGGTATCAGAAACAGGAGTGAGGCTGAAAACAGAGTCAGAAAACAGAGAGACTAGCTGAACACCTGAGAGTAGTCAGACACTTGAAGACTCCATTCCCAAACTGCACACCCAAATGATTATTCAAACCAGAAAGGCCCAGGATTAGTAGTCATTAGACAGAGAGGAGAAAGAGATGATATACTAAAAGGAAATAAGGATTAAGTGAATATATGCATGATAAACAGTGAGATCCTCAACCCCTCCCACTCTAAGCTCCCCAAATACAGGTAGCCAGGTTTATCATTCACCAGATTAAAAACTGGTAGATGTGTCTCTCGAGAAATTTAAAAGCCCCAGAAAAAAAATTTAAAGATACTGACATTTGGAGAGTTCTCAAAGAAAGGGAAGGGTCTCTATCCAATCACTGTGTAATAGGAATTCTAAAATGTTACCAATTTTACCCAGCTCTGATGTACTCACTCTATGTAATCCATGGGAGTGGGAATTTGATAGTTTTTATCCCCATAATTAGGTTACATTATATGGTACAGTTGACCTGAAGACAGGAATATTATCTGGATGGGCCTGACCTTATCACATGAGCCTATGAAAAACTAAAGAATTCTGTGGCTAGCTGGAGAAAAGAAAGAGATTCAAAGCATTAGAAGGATCTACTGTGCTGGCATGAAGATGGAGGGAGCCACATGCCAAGGAATGCAGGCAACTTCAAGAAGGTAAGAGCAGCCCCAGCTGACACTCCACAGGATATCAGGATCCCAGTCCTGTAACTACAAGGAACTGAATTCTGCTACCAACAATAAACCCGAAAGCAGATTTTCTCCTATAACCTACAGATGAGAACTCAACTCAGGGGTTACCTTGATTTCAGCCCATGAGATCCCAGGCAAGAGAATCTAGCCATACTATGTGTCCAGATGTCTTATTTACAAAAACTAAGTGTGTTGTGTCATGCCACTATGTTTATAATAAATTGTTAAGCTGCAGTAGGAAAGTAATTATATAATGAATATACTTTATAACATATAATATATAATAAATACTTCATGGTGAAACCCAACGACAAAACAGGCACATGTACCTTCCATTTTAGCTTTTTATGACATTGCTATTAACTACAAAAAAGGGCAGGCTTCACCAAACATTTGAAGAAAATCTGTAAATGTAAAGGATAGCCAAAAATATTCAAAATATGAGCGAAATTTTAAAATGCTCCAAATTCCAATGCTATGGAGAAGGATGAGAAAAGAAAAGTTGCAGAGATAAGAGAATACTATAAATAAGTGTGGTGTTAACTATCTGAATTGCAACACCAGAAATGAGGAGATAATGGAGCAATAATTTCAAAAGTCTGAAAGAGATTTTTAAACTAGAACTCTATACCTTCAAACTATCAAGTATGAGGATAGCATCAAAGGTATTTCCAGGCAGTCTCAAAAACTTTTATTTCTCAAGCACCTTTTCTCAGGATACTTGAACCATGATCAATCTCTACACCATTAAAAGAGAAACCACCAGAGTAGTTCTGTGATACAAAGGAAATATAGACACCATGAATGACTATTCTTGCCAAAAACAAAACGAGTCAATCTGGTATCTGGATCTGAATTCTGATTTATAAGAAATATAACATACAGTGGTGCAACTAGCAAAACTGATAAAGTGAAACAAATGAATCAATTTCTTCGGTAAGTGGGGGGGAAAAAAGAAAAAAGGAAACTGTTACGATTAAAAGACACTTAAACTAAGTAACATGAAAAATATAAAATTTTACATGTAAAAATATGTAAATATGAAACAGGTGAAGGGGATTAAAGAATACACTTACCATGATGAGCACTGAATATGTACAGAATTGTTGAATCGCTATATTGTACACGGAAACTAATAGTACACTGTATTCTAACTACTGAAATTAAAATTAAAAACTTAGGGGTGCCTGGGTGGCTTAGTCGGTTAAGTATCAGACTCTTGGTTTTGGCTCAGGACATGATCTCATGGGTGGTAAGATGGAGCCCCAAGGCAGAATCCCGCTCAGCGGGAAGTCTTCTCGAATATTCTCTCTCTCTGGTCCGCACCCCACTCATACATACACTCGCTCTAAAATAAATTTAAAAACCCTTAAAAATATTAAAAACTTAATTTAAAAAAGTAAAATTTGTTTGGATCCTAATTCAAATAAACTAAGTATAAAAAGAGATTTATAGGGTGCCACCAACTCTTAATTTCACCTCAGGTCATAAATTCAGGGTTGTGAAATCAAACCCCATGTCAGACTCTACTGGATGTAGAGCATGCTTAAGATTCTCTCTCTCCTTCACCCTCTGCCCCCACTTTCTCTCTCTCTCCCTTTCTAAAAATAAATAAATAAATAAATAAATAAGCAAGAGATCTTTAAAAAAAGACCATTATGAAATAACTGGGGAAATATAACACTGACAGGATATTTGACAATATTGAGGCATTACTACTATTTTTCTTTAGATATGCAATGGTATTATGTTTTGTTTTGTTTTTTTAAGTTCTTGGGGTGTCTGGATGGAGCAGCCAGTTAAGCAACCAACTCTTGGGTTTCCACTCAGTTCGTGATCTCAAAGTGGGGAGGATCAAGCTCCCTATAGGGCTTAAGTTTCTTTCTCCTTCTGCCCTCCCACCGTGTACTTGCTCTTGCTCTCTCTTAATCTAAAAATAAATAAATAAACCTAAAAACAGTTCTTAATTTGGAGTATATACTGAGGTATTCATTTATTTATTTAAGATTTTATTTATTTTAGACAGAGCACACAAGAGTGGGGAGGAGCGGAGGGAGAGGGACAAGCAGACTGCAATGAATGTAGAGCCCCACACAGGGCTTAATCCCAGGACCCTGAGATCATGACCTTAGTTGATATTAAGAGTTGGACGTTCAGCCAACTGAGCCACCCAGATGCCCCAATACTGAAGTATTTATATATGAAATTATATAATGTTTAGTTTGCTTTAAATTAACTTGGGGTATGGGGCATCAGCAGGGTGGTAGTAAGTAAAGAGGAAACGAGGTTGTCCATATACTGACGGCTGTTAAAGCTGGATGATGGGTATTCCCTCTGGGCTTACGTGTTAACACTTTTCATTCTTTTTTTTTTTTTAAAGATTTTATTTATTTACTTGAGAGACAGAGATCACAAGTAGGCAGAGAGGCAGGCAGAGAGAGAGATGGAGACGCAGGCTCCCTGCTGAACAGAGAGCCCGATGCAGGGCTCGATCCCAGGACCCCGAGACCACGACCTGAGCCGAAGGCAGAGGCTTAACCACTGAGCCACTCAGGGGCCCCAACACTTTTCATTCTTAAAAGAAGGAAATAAGGGAGAAAGGGAGAGAAGTGAAAAAGAAGATGAGGGAGGAGAGAGGCTAACTTGTTGGCTACTGTAGAGAAAACAGGAAAAAAAAAAAAAAAAGGAATAAACACAGAAATGAGAAAATGAGGCAGCTATTAGCATCCTATGAAAAGAAACTCTACTTCCAAAAGTAACCCCTCTCAGCTGAAGTCCACTTTCCTGTAGCACTTTTCAACCTAGTCCTGCCTCTTAGAGGCACAAAAACAAATATCTTTCATTCAACCTGAGTTCTCATCTTCAGGAGAAACATTATCTTTTCCTCTTATGACACACTTTCAAATAATTTCACAATCCTCACTTCTTTCATATAAACTTCTATAGCAACACTAAATTCTGGCAAATGCTAAATTCTGTATCCACAATTTTTTTTTATGATTTTACTTACTTGAGAGAGAGAGAGATTGAGACAGAGATAGCAAGAGAACACAAGCTGGGAGGAGAGGAAAAAGCAGGCTCTCCATGGAGCAGGGAACCCGATGTGGGGCACAATCCCAGGACCCCTAGATCATGACCTGAGCCAACGGCCAACCGACTGAGCCACCCAGGTGCACCCATATCTACTCTCCTGAACAAATATTTCTTATACTCGAGGACTGGACCTTGCACATGCCCTACTATGTTTTCATTTGTACTTGGTCAAGATCTCTTCAATAATCCATTCTAGAATTAAACTCAGGATAGAAATCAAATTTAACCATGAGTCCTTCGAATTTTTAGATGCTGTTTTACAAGATATTTATTGAAAGGATTATCGGATAGTATTAGGTTGGTCTTATGCTATAATAAAGCAGCAGTTTACCTGCATTGAATGTACACTATATAGGAAATCAGGTTGCTAAAAAAATGATCAATTAATGTTCACAGTATATTTATTTCCACCTTAGAAAAGTTAAGAAAATATATGGATATTTTAAAAGATCAGAGATTTAGAGTTACTATTCCCTTATACTTCAGGTGTAATTATATATATATATGTATATAATCTCTAATCAAAATAGTTCTTATGGGGACAATGTAATAATGATCCATTTTATAGTAATACAATGATCCACTTTACAAGGTTTCAAGAGATAGACTATGACAGAAAAGAGGGAAATTATATACAGTCAATTCTTATGATTCATGGTCACTGGGAAAACATAATTAATGAATACTAAAACATTGCTCCTAGGGAAAACACAGAACTAGTTTCCTGCGAGCCTCTGCTCATAAAGCATTTGCATTAACCAAACACTGTCTTATATGTATGTTTTTGTTTAAAGATGATCTTGTTTAATATACAGTTGATTTATTAACACTGAACTCATGGTTAACAGCACTATAACCCATGCTGAAGAAGCTTATCTAACACAATGTACTTTCTCCATTAGGCACATCACTACCTTCTCACATTTAGGAACACTAGATAGCACTTTCGCATTATACTTGGAGACCATTATAAACAATGAAACTGCCAACAAAAGGCACAACAATGTCAAAAACATGGGTCTAAGTAGGACAAGTAAAGGACACTTGTTTACAGTTTAAAAGCTGAAACAAAAAGAGCTTCACCTTACTTCATCTCATCAAGGAACATGTGTGTAGGACAACTAAATTTTTCATTATGTGCATTTTTTAAAAAGATTTTATTTACTTATTTGACAGAGAGAGACAGAGCAAGAGAAGGAACACAAGCAGGGGGAGTCGGAGAGGGAGAAGTAGGCTACCAGTGGAGCAGGGATCCCAATGTGGGGCTTGATCCCAGGACCCTGAGATCAGGACCTGAGCCAAAGGCAGACACTTAATGACTGAGCCACCCAGGCACCCCTATTATATGCATTTCTATGAAAGACTAGGAGTATTGTGAATACCAATTTTAGGGTATGAATACATGTTATCAAGTAGGCAAATTCACAAGTATGGAATGTGTGACTAAATAAAATCGACTATATGAAATCTCTCTTCGAGGCTGACAGCAGTATGTGGATTATACTAGGGTAACGAAAATATGCTTTAATGAAATATTCCATGTAGAAATTCTCTAGAAAGCAATCCATTAACCTTTATGAACAGTTTTACCCTAAATGTCCAAGACCTTGTAATATAATAATAGTAGCCTTTTGTTATTTTAATAAACTCCACACCCAACATGGGACTGGAACTATGATTGCTTTTACATTATCAGTGCACATGTCAACACAGTAAAAGAGGCAAATAACATGTCAGTACTATGATGAAGGAGTTTTGACCTCTTAGATATCCTGAGATCGAAAGTTGCATGCTCTAACAACTGCGACAGCCAGGCACCCCTAATCACAGTAGTTTTTATTAGATTTATATGTACCTTTGAAAATTACATAGTCTAATTATATATGTAAGGTCTGCAGACTTACCTGCAGCTTCTAGTAAAGCTTCCAGTCTAGCTTGTGTTTCTGGATCTACTGTCCTGAGGTCTGCACCATCAGCAGTACCTGACAAAAGCAACTTGGAAGCCGTTTCCAGCATTGGATTTTCCAAATCATCCTGATCCAAAATGAAAGATTCCACCTAGAAAACAAATACCAAAAAAAAAGGAAGGAAGAGAGGAATGAAAGGAGAACGGGAAAGTGGCAAGAGAAATAAACAGAAGAAAAAGGGAGAGAGAAAATATTTTAATGTAAATATCATGATAAATACAATGCAATTCTAAAAAAATTCAATGTAATATATAAGCCCACACTGTTTAAAGGAGAAAATTATATCTGTAAAAGAATTTAAGTATGTGCTACTCATATACAGCGGAGTCTCATTTTTTTTTTCCTTTTACTGAAATTATGTATTCTTTCTATTTTAATCTGGTAGGGAAAGGGCATGATGGGGGAGCTATGAGGTTAATGATTAGACATGAAACCTTTGACTTTAGTAGAGGACCTAAATCAGCTGCTCTTGAATGTTTTGCTCTCAGGACCCCTTTATACAATTATAAAATACTGCCCACCCCAGACCTTCAGATAAGGGCTAAATTTATTAATAGTCACCATACTGAGAAATCAAACTACAATATCAAAAAATCACATTTGTTAGTATCACCACCAGTGATATTTTCATCAGAAAATTTCTTAAGTACTGTGAAGCCCAGGCAAATACAATTTAAAATTCTAATCTGTGCTTGAGAGCTTAATTTTATCATTGGCAACAAATACTGTCAATCATTCTTAAAATGACAAACTCATTTCCATCATTTCTGATAAGAACATTTGCCAAATACCCAAGTCTGCTAAGTGTATTGGCCCTGTCAATTATATTTTCTAGTAACAATGGTATTTCATCAAAAAAAAAAAAACCCCACAGACACGTACAACCACGAAGTGCTTTATGTGTACCTCCCATTTTGTCACACACAGTAATATTAAAAGGACATGTATTTGAAAGTGTAGATTTCATAAAATTAGTATTTGTTGCTTTATCAAGATTATTCCTAAGGTAAAACTGGCTCTTCATTTTCTTCTTTTAACTGTGAGTACACAGAATTGAAGAATACAATGGCACTAGTACAATTTGATGCCATGGCCTTGACTGAGGGGCCAGCAGTTTTACCTACTTCTACATTATCATTGCTTCTACATTATCAGTGCACATGTCAACACAGTAAAAGAGGCAAATAACATATCAGTACTGTGCTGAAGGAGTTTTGACCTCTTAGATATCTTGAAATGGTCTCTGGGACCCTGAGGGACCTGTGGACCATTCATTGAGAACCACTAATATCGTCACCATGAGACTCTATAAAAATATATTTAAAGAATTAGAACATAGCAAACACTGAAGACATGGGGAAAAGTTTTGTTGTGATATCCCTTATTATAGTGCTACTTACAAATAAGTATTAAGATATGTTCTTTCCAGTTTGCTGATAAAAAGTTGATAATTATGTAAACTGTCACTATTTTACATGAAATTTACTTCACAAATCTAAGGTACTTCTTAGATTTCTAACTTCTAACACTCATAACTAAAATAGATAGAAAAGTAATTATTAACCTAGAACACAATTATGCTCATACCTAGTATCTAAATGTAAGAAATCTGAAAAAAACCTTAAGGAATAAAATTTTAACTATTATAACATGAGAAACTCTGAGTCATTTCATCTTTGAAAGTCACCTATCTAGTAACCAGGAATAACCAACACATATTTAATACTAAAAGTTAAATCTGGGAGGAAACAGTATGTTTCTCTCCAAATTTCCATTAGACTAAAACAGTTAACATGATTTCAGATTTCTAATATTTAAAATACAAACAGACACTGGATACTCTGAAAATAATCTCTGTAAATATTTGAAAATTTTCACAAAATTTTGCAGTATAACCCATCAATAACAACAATTCCCTGTTAAAATGACAGGGAGTTAGAAAAAAAAATAAGAATATACTCTTTTTAATTTTAAGTTCTCTTTCAAGGTAGTAGCATAAATGTCATACTTTAAGAAGTAGACTTTGGAAATGTATCTCAAAAACAGGGGGCTGATGTGCCTGGGTGGCTCAGTAAATTGAGCCTCTGACCGGAGGTTTCTGCTCAGGTCATAATCTCAGGTTCCAGAGATTGAGCTGTATCCCCCCACCCCTTTGGTTCACTGAGCTCAGCAGGGAGTCTGCTTTTCTCTCCCTCTCTCTCTATCCCTCCCCCGCTTGCATGTTCTCTTTCACTCTATAAGAAATAAATAAATCTTTAACAAATTAAGTAAACTTTTGGGACATGAGTTGGCCAAAGCAAGATGTGATTCAAAATTATAGTATAATAAAAACTATGTCTTCTTATCTTTAATGAAGGTCCAGAAGATGAGTCTTTTTAAAGAAAAAGTTGCTTCCTAGCGAAATTTTCTCTGTGAAAATATCTACAATTTTCCAACCCAATGGGAGAAGATGAAAGAAAACAAAGGAAATAAACATGGAAAAATAAATATCAGTAAAATAAACAAATGAAAAATTAAATAATATTTCAGACTAGAGTTTTAGAAAACAAAGTATTTCAAAGAGCAAGGCACGGTTAAATGCCAAGTTAAGAATACAGACCAGAGGTATTTAAATCAAACAAGACACTGCATAAAGATGAATATGAAAAGATTCTGACCAAATTAATTTATGTAAGACAACAGGAGAAAAAGGAATGTAACATTGGTAGACAAGCTATAAAATTTCTATATGCTAGAACAGAGTATTTACTGTAGGAAAGGTAAAAAAGACAGTTAGAAGTTAGATCATAGGGGATACTAAATTTCAATTAAAAGTGAGCCTCTGACATAAAGTCCCCAATGCCACACTATGTCCTGAGCTTGGTGAAAATTTATTAAGAAAAATGCACCTCAATCTCTTCATAAGGGATATTAATTACAGAAATGTTTTCTAACTGATTTCAAATATCCACAAAAGTTACATTAATTTTTAAGTCCACTATTCTTACTTTATAAAAAACTTGGTAAGTTAAAAACAGTAAATTCAAATGACTATGAAATTCTATGTACAGACTTTTTTTTAAATTTTTTTTATTTTTATTTAAACATATAATGTAAACCCACCACCCTCTCCCAACAACCCTACCCCCCAACCCCCTCAGTTTGTTTTATGACATTAAGAATCTCTTTTGGTTTGTCTCCCTCCCGATCCCATCTTGTTTCATGTATAGACTTTTTAAAAAGGTATTGGGGTGAAAGAGAAGAACAGGAATGGATTTATATCTCCCCACCCCCAGTTTAATACTAAGAAGAAATTAATTTCAAGGATACTGTTAGGATCTAAAGACCTAGGTACCCTTACTGGTTCAGATGCTACCTATGAGACCTAAGCAAGTCTCTCAGCAATATCTAGATCCCTATTCTACATAATTTTTTCATAAATTCATTACACTGATATATTATAATATTTATTATCTTTCTAAACTCCATGGAAACAGGGACTTCTTTGAGTAAATAAAAGATGGTTTGGGGATTCTTCCCTTTCAGATTCTAAAAGGCTACAGTGTATTTGGGGAAGGGAGAGGTAGTTACAAAAAAATAAATTTAAGGTATATCTTACAGATTATTGTACATTAACTAATAGGTAGGGCAACATCAAGTAGCAGGTAGGGCAAAATGCCCATCACTGGCCAACAGTCTTTGTGCAAGGGATACTACAGTTTACTAGCCAAGGAGATACAGAGATGTGTAAAATCAACTCCACCATCTAGGAACTTACTTCTTTAATGAGAGTGCCAAAGTATGTGCATAAATGAACAGTTTTACAGGGTAAAAAGTGCAGAAGGTAAAGGGAAGGGGGAAAAGGCTGTAGGTATTTAGAGGAGTAGAAGTAGAAGAGAACTTCCTCCTCTAACACTAATTCCTCTTTCCCTAACTGGAAAGATTCTGGCACTACATTACAGAACAACTGAAGAGAGACTGACATAAGGACATGCAGTCATAAAAATACAAAAATAAGTAATCCTTATGTATTCATAGGCCAACCAAGTTATGATTTATGAGCATATCCTGCTCTACCATGTACTGAGCGAAGATAATTCAGATTAAATACTAAAATGTGTTTTCCCGTTGAAACCGTACTCATTTTTATTACATTTCTACTGAAAAAAAGATTCAGTTTGAACCACAGCCAAATTCTGGAATATTAAAAATGCTCTGAATAAGAAATTCACATAAATATTTTGAAACATTTTCTTTAAATGAAATGTAAAAATAATTTCCATGAAGAGGGGAGAGACAGAAGGAAAGGTATGTCCTTATTAAATTTATTCCCTAAGGGAAATAAGCTATCAAAGTTATTAATAACTCAAAGCATGACAAGTTATATTTAAGCTATTTCCGATGTACTGTTTTCACTAGATGGATATTTTATGAAGTAATGCTTGTGTATCAAATTATTGTCTAATATAAAGAACCACCAAATTGTTACAGATGAAAAAACAGAAGCACAGGACTGTTATTTAAATATCAAGTTTCGGGGCACCTGGGTGGCTCAGTGGGTTAAAGCCGCTGCCTTTGGCTCAGGTCATGATCCCAGGATCCTGGGATGGAGTCCTGCATCAGGCTCTCTGCTCAGCGGGGAGCCTGCTTCCCTTCCTCTCTCCCTCTCTGCCTGCCTCTCTGCCTGCTTGTGATCTCTGTCAAATAAATAAATAAAATCTTAAAAATAAATAAACAAACAAATATCAAGTTTCTAAATATCAGGTACCAAGAGACCAGTTATCCAATTAACTAGTTCAATATTCTTTCTACTAGAAAATTCCATGCTGAAGGTTTATTTTCCACTCTGCTCTAGAAAAGCTAACTTCAAATTCTATATTTAGGGGAAAAGCTACACCTACTGTCTAATTACTAAAAGGAAGAGAACTAAACATTATATATCTCTGATTTATGTAACACAAAATACACAATACCACCTATGACGCATTCTTGCCCCTCTGAAAATAAACAATAATCTATTAGAGCCCTTATAAATAATTTCCAGTTAGTAAAAATTAATAAGGCAAGTATTAGGAACAAGTTAAATCAGTTTCTCAATCTTGGCACTATTGACATTTTGGGCTGGATACTTCGTTGTCGGGGGCTGCCCCATATATTTCAGAATGTTTAGCAGCAGCCCTGGCCTCTACCCACTAGATGCTAGTAGCAACTCTACCACAGGTTGTGACACCAAAAAACTTCCAAACATTGCCAAATGTACCCTTAGAGGAAAAACAGAAACAAACAAAAGACCCTGGAAGGTGATAAGTTGAGAACCACAAAGTTAAATAGGAAAAAACACAACTAAAATGTGGAACATGTTTATTTTTTTAAAAAAAGAGAGAAAACAAAAGGAAAGAAAAGCTCTAAATTAAAGAGACACCAAAGACATAATTAGCAAAATAATATAGACCTTATATGAAATTTTCAAGACAACTGAAGAAATCTGAATATGCGCTGGGTATTATACAGTATAAAGGAATTACCCTGGTTAGGTAAGAAAATGCTCTTATCTTTTAGAGATGCATACTGCCATATATAAAAATAGAGTTAGAAAATTGCCATAAAGTATGTCCGGAAAACAAAGTTGTGTGGCAAATTCTTGATAATGTTGAATCTGAGAAAAAGATTTATAGTGGCTTTATCATACTTGCCTCTATTCTTTTGTGCAAGTTTAATCATTTTGTTTTTGAAAGATTAAAGGTGATATTTTACTACGGAGGTTGCTTTTGTTTTAAAATATTATTACTTAACAATAATACTATTTATTTAAATTAACAAAGTAAATATTAAATTAATAAATTAAATATTAATTTGTTAATTTGAAATTAACTTAATTAATTTGTAATTAACAATTACAAATTAATCATCAAATTAATTTATTTGTAATTAATTAACAAATTAAATATCTTTTTTAAATTTCTTCCCAAAATAACTTAACACAACCACTCAACAATGAAAATCAAGGTCTTTTAACAAAGGTCAAGACTGAAGGAATTTGTTTATGCCATTAATGGTACCCCCAGCCCTTCTATAGTAAAACAAAAAGTCATATAAAAATTTGGAAATGTAGGGCCATGGGGACAAACTGTGAACACTGGAATTACATTTCAAACTAACTTCCTGTCAAACAGATAAATTATCAATGTTATATTAGAGAAGAGCAGCTCATCTTGTGATAAACTGGCATTTAAGGGCACCTGAGTGGCTCAG
>ML098823.1:0-19152 GCA_003697995.1 Taxidea taxus jeffersonii
GTAGGTACTCATTATCAGTGGACTCATACACCATTTGTACTTTTATGTTTAGTTTATTTCACTCAGCACAATGTCCTCAAGATTCATCCATGTGATAGCAGGTGGCAGAATGCCCTTCATTTCGGCCACTGAGTATAGGTGTGTAGACCACATTTTATTTCTCCACTAATCCATCAGTGGACACGTGGGTAGCTTCCAAATAATGTCATTAGGATCATAGGTGTACATGTGCTTGTTCAAGGACACACGTTCTCTTCTTTTGGGTATGTACCCCAAAGCAGAATTGCTGGGTCATAGGGCAAGTCTCTGTTTAATTTTTTTGAGGAACCACATCGCTTCATATTCCCATCAACAAAGGCACTGGGGTTCCGATTCCTACACCAATTCTCCAGGATCTGTTATTCCTGTTTTAATTTTTCTTTTGCAGTAGCCGCCCTAATGGCATTTCCCAGATTTTCAAGCAGCACTCTAGCACTCCTCAAAACGTCTCTCCCTGCATGCCGAAGGGAGAGAAAATTCCCGTGAAAATTCATCTAGGACTTCCGACACGCAGGCACTCTTGGGATCGTGGGCCCCGTGGAGTGAGCAAAGTTAATTTCCTCCACTGACATGCTAACTGGGAGAGAAGAAACAGGCAAATCTAAGCAAATGACAAATAACATGTCAGACGGCGATATGTTCTGTGAAGCACCATAAAGCCAGGGTGACGGGATAGCGTGATCACGGGCTGGGGGAGGAGGGGATGGGTAGGATTTCAGATTTGTTTGTCATGAAAGCTCGACTCTCTGAGAGACTGGTTGGTTTTTTTAACTCCTCTTGAGAATTAAGGAAAACGAAGCTCGGAGGGGACGTGACTTGGCAAGTTTGGGCAGCTAAGGTGGGAATTCAGCCTCACGGGTGCCTTCCAGACAACTCCCTAAGCCGCACACTTGAGACTTGTGTAACTATTGCTATGTGTGTTGTCCTTCAATACAAAGTTTTGAAAACTACTGTGTGCTTTACCTCAGACTTTGTCATTTTAGAAAGACGCCACACACTGTCTGTCTTCTGGTACTCTGGGAGAGCTGAGGAAGGGAAGTGTTGCGTTCAAAAGATGGAAAGATCTGAACCAAAATAGCTTGGAGCCACTGGAGGACTGGAAGGGGGGCCATGGGGTCGCCGCCATGAGCTTAGCTGTTGCGTTGGACTGCCTGCTGGGCTGCGGCCAGGGCCCAGCTCCCCGCCATTTTGCTCTGCTCTGTAGCTGCTGAGGCCAATCTTTTTCTCTCAGGCCACTCAGGAGACAGCAAATGGTGAAGGGGTTTTCTCCTCTCTCCGGTCCCACTCCTAGCCGGCATGCCTGCCTCAACATCACTGGGCCAACCCAGGGGAGACTTGGTTTCCTGAAGAGATGAATCATTGTAAGAGCCGCAAGGTTACAAATGAGGTCAGGCAGTCACTCAGAAGTTGCAATAAAGTTTGGAATCTGAAATAAAGGCCTCCTCGTGCTCAGGAAATCGAATGGCTGCCCACAAAGGTGTCTGCAGACAAACTCTCTGCGGGTCACCAGCCTGTGCTCGTGATGACCAAATGACTCATTCTCTAAAGAACACTTTGGGCTGCTGCTAATGATTTCCCCGCGGGTCCCTGAGGTTCAAGTCACGCTGGAAGACTGACACCGTGACAAAGGCAGACTTTTAGATAAGATCTCAGGGTTGGGGTTGGTGGGGACAAAATATTTGGGAGTGTTTCCTCATCATAGAGCCAACCAAAGGGTCAGACTCCATTCATTCGTTCACTTAATCATTCATTCACTCATGAAAGTTTTTTAGCCCCAACTAGGTAACAGAATCCAATGTACGATGATATAATATTGTGGAAGACATTGTCCCTGCTCTCAGGGGCTCACACCTTCCAGATGGGAAGGTCAGCCTGTTCACAGGCCCCTATCACAGTAGGGACCAGTGTTCCAAAGGAGGGAAGACTTTGAGGCTGGGGACACATATACCTGGACCCATGAACAGGGGTTCAGGTATATGTGGGGGTACAGGGGAAATGTCCCAGCAGAGTGAGGTCTGAGGTAAATTTGGAGAGAACATATTGTGCAAAGACACTGGGACATGGGCATTTTGTAGAGAGGATGGAGGAAGGCAGAGAAGAGAACAGGGCCCAGGACATGGAAAGCCATGGTGCCAAGCTGAAGATGAGACAGGAAAGCATTCTGAATATAGAAATGACATGGTGAGACTTGTATTTTAGGGTGATCAGAACGCAGGGTGATGGAAGAAGAGAGATTGGAGGCTGGGACACCAGGGAGAAGGCAGGCTGGTTCACAAGAGGGAACAGGGTCTTGAATGGGGGGAACAGAAATGAAGCAAAGTAATAATAGACTCCAAGAGCCACAGTTGACATCGTTTGACAATGACTGAGAGGAGTCCAGGAGGTCTGGAGAGTTGGCAATGTCACCACTGAAGCCAGGAGCTGGAAGATGTAAGGAGACATTCGAATAATAATTCCTACCTCATAAGATGGTCATGGAGGTTATTAACTGTGAATGGTATAGATTCAGTTCTCCAGAAGCAACGGCTGAGTGAGGAGTGTTGGAGCACAGGATGGTTCCTGAGGACAAGGCCAGAGGAAAGACGAGGAGCAGCCGTCCAGGGCACCGGGAATAGGCAGCCAGCAGTGCAGGTCCAACAGAACCTCAGTCAACAGATCAGAGGGTTTGAGATGAGGTTGGCCATTACAATGTCCCCCACATCTTTACACCCCTGCCTGGCTCAGTCTCCATTTGCAAGCAGAGGGAAGGGGGTGGCCTCTGGTGACGATGCTCTCTCTAGCTGAGGCAGACCCTGAAGGAGCTGACAGAAGGAGACAGACTGTGGATCAGATCCCCACACCTGGGCAGCAAGTCCTGCCTTGAAGGGAGACCTGGGGGGCACCACCTTATGTCAGCTACCTGAGGGGAGACCCTGGTACAGGACAGGTAGTTCCTAACTTCTTAGGAGGTGGGGGAACTGGGAATCATCTTTTCGGAAAAACGCATGCATTCAAAACTCTGGATCTAATTTTGAAAAGTGTACAAGTCTTCTTGAGGCCAGGTGAAGATCCCAGACTCCGGAAGCCAGAGTTTGGAGAACAACAATAATTGTCTTAAAAAATCGAGAGGGACATGATAGAAAAACCCAGGTTTGAAAGTTCACCCCACTGCTGATTAGATATGCTACTCTAATCATAAGAGCCCTCCAGGGTCTCTGAGACTCAGTTTCCCCACTTCCAAAGTATGGCCAATAATATCCTACATAGCTATTTCAAGGATTAAAAGCAGTAATAACCATAAAATGATGTGTGATAACCAGCCAGGAGTGGGAACTTCCAGTTCATATCACAACATTTAGGAGTTTTCAACTGCTAAATGTTGAATTCACCTGCATCAGAAAAAGTGCTGGGGAGGTCACCTGGCCAACTTCAATGCATCTGAGCCCTCTTGCAGACTTCTCCATCACACTTTAGGACATCAGTTTCCTGAGTCATTGCTGAAAACGCCTGATCTCATTGATTGTGTATATTTAAAGGACTAAAATTTGGATGTTCTTATTTATAATAATTTTATAAAGAGATACCTGTTCATTTAGAAAAAAAATCATAAAATGCAAACTACCAGCAGAAAATAAAAATCTTCCACCATTTCATCAACCCAAAGAAACTGTACATATTCCGACATGTTTATAATTAGTGATAGAAATGCAAATATATCCCCAAGTTTCTACAGCAACCTATGTACACAAATGAGGTCACATCTTACCTACAGCTATCTTCGCCCCCATCTGCTGAAGTCTCTGATGCATCTCAGGGAGCCAGGGGCAAGTTCAGATAGGCTCACCATGGGGCCCTCCTGTTCTGCTCTTCTATGCTCATTACTGTGCCCTATTTAGGAAACATCTCCAGGGCAGTTCACCACTGTCCGTGTCAGTGTCCTCTGAGACAATGGTGACATCTGGACCAAAAGCCTGTCTTCTAATGCCCCTGAGGGATCTGAGGTCATCCTGAGTGCCAGGAACCCTCAGTAGACTGGGGCCACAGTGCTATGCAGGGAAGTGTATGATACTTTATAATAAGAAATGTATGTTTGACTTTTGTCATTTCTGGCCAAGAGCTCTGAAAACCCTTGGAATTTTATAGGTGGTGAGAGAAATAAAGGTGTTTTGTGTTACATTAAGGAGATGGCTCAAGGACCCCACCTAAGGGAGAGGACTGGTTGCCAGAGGAATTAGACAGTTGGTACTCTCAGTCCCACCTCCCTGATACCAGGGGAGGGGAGAGGGGCAAGAGGTGGAATGTATCACCAATGACCAATTTGAGCCATCACACCTAAGTCAGAAGGCCTCCATACAACCCGAAAGGACAAGTTTGGAGAGTTTCTGGGTTGGTGAACACTTGGGATATGGGAAGAGGGGTGGGTACCCCTTTCATTTAATCATCTAGCAAGTAAACTGTTTTCCGGAGTTCTGTGTGCCGCTCCACAGATTAATCCAATCCAAGAAGGTGGGGGTTGTTAGAACCCACCACCTATAGCCCTGTTGTTCAGAAGCCCAGGTGACAACCTGGACTTGTGACTGGCACCTGAAGGTCTGGGGGGTGGGGTGGGAGGAGCCTTACAGGACAGAGCCCCTACGAAGATCGGATGCTATCTTCAGGTGGAGTGTCAGAACTGAGTCGAACTCCAGGACGGGAAGCTGGTGTCACAGAATCTCTGGCTGTGTGCGAAAAGACCCACACACACATTGGATTTGGTCATCAGAATCGCCAAAGAGGGAGAGGCCTGTCTCCTCCATCCATGTGCCAGCTTGTCCTTTGGGTCTGCCACTGCTGGTTAGCCTCAGGTCACAGAGTCCTGGTACGGAGCTCCTTCAGCAGTCACAAGAGGCCCCCTTTTGTCCCAGGACCCCCAGGACAGGCCCCGGGGATGGGGCAAAGGACCGGGGCTCAGGGAGTGTGCTGTCCTCCCCTTAGCTCCTCCCCATTTCTTCCCCAAATCTCCTTTTGGTGTCTCTTTTTCTCCACTGAGATAAACTCATGCAATTAGACACTTGCTAATAAATTCATTTAACACAGAGACATGCGCACATCCCAGGGGTTCAGCCTCAGCTGGGACACAGTTAAGATTTATAAATTGGGAATCATAATTTCTATATCCTCTAGCATCATGTGCACCTCTACCTGTTTTCAGAGATTCTTCAAAAACAGGGTTTTAAAATTTGCTGCTTACTATTATTGCATCTAATTCTTTTACTCCCAATTTATGTAATGCAGACACGGGAGCCCCGGTGGTCCCACCACCTTTCTGTATGACTGCCAAGACAAGCGCCCTCCCCAAAGGTCAGCCTTCTCGTTCACACATGGATTTTCTCCAAGGTTCCTTTCACATTTCCAACTCTTATACTAAAAACTAGATGTTTTTCATGCTCTTGGAAGAGAAAGTCTTATCTAAGAAGGAAAGGCATGCCCTCAATGAATTGTCAAGGTCAAGTCTTTATCACAGATTGCCAACTGTTGGCCTCTGGGCTCAATCTGCTCATAGACTTGCTTCGTTTGGCCAGGGCCACCGTTTGAAGTTAAATTTGAATCCTTTAGCCACACACTCTACAGTTTTCCCAATGGCACCATGGTTTTCACTGTTTTGCTGTTGCATTGTTTGTATATCTTAGTGTCTGACTCCCAAAGTCCTTTGAGTTGGCTGCCAATTTTTATCTCGGCCAATGACTTTGGTCTTACCCATTTAGACTTCCAACTAATTCATCAATGAATCAAACTAATCAAGTGCTTACTGAACCCTTGAGTAGGTACTGACTTCTGTGCTTCATGCTGAGCATGTCACCACCAACAGCAGGTCTGGTCTTTTACGGAGTTCACAGACTGGAAGGAAAGGTGGACGACTGACATGTAGATACATAGGCCTCAACAAGCCAGAAAATACTGGGCAATGATAAGGACTATAATAAAGATACTACACAAGTGTCTTCACAGAGCTATACATCCATCACCCCCAAGCAGTTAAAGAACATTTCCATTGTCCCGAAAAAGAAATGTTGCACTTCTTAGCCATCATTCTCTCAATCTCCTCACTGCCTCCTGCCCCTGACAAGTGTTAACCCACTATCCGTACCTATAGATTTTCCTCTTTGGGGTTACATAGAAATGGAGTCATACAACATGGTTTTGTTGGCTTCTTTATTGTAGCATAATGCGTCCAAGGTTGATCCACGTTGTAACATGAAATAGCACGTCATTCCTTGTTATGGCTGAATAATATTTAATTGTATGGCTAGACCACCTTTTGTTTCTCTGTCTGTTGACTTGAGCTGCTTCCACTTTTTGCCTATTGTAAATAACGCTGCTATAAGCATTGATGTGCAAATTTGTACATGGACACGTGCTTTCCTTTTCCTTGGGTTTCTACCTAGAAGTGGAACTGTTAGATCATATGGTACTCTGTGTTTAGCATGTTTTCTAAAGTAATTGCCCCATTTTGCAATCTCACCAGCAGTGCATGAGGGTTCCAATGTCCATACATCCCTCGTCAACTCTTTTTACTCTCTAGCTTTTGATTTTAGCCAGACTGAAAGTAGAAAGTGATTATCTTGTTGGAGTTTTGATTTGCATTTCTCTGATGGCTAATGTTGTCAAGCATCTTTTCATGTGCTTATTGGCCACACGTACATCTTCTTCATAGAAATGTCTGCTCAGATCCTTGTCCATTTTTAAGTGGGTCACTGGTCTTTTTTTTATTATTGAGTTAGAAGTATTCTTTGTGGCCTACATAAAATTTGTTATCAGATGTGTGATTTGGAAAAATTTTCTCCCATTATGGGGGCTGTCTTTTTTCTCTTTCTTTCTTTTTTTTTTTTTTTTTTTAGATTTTATTCATTTATTTGACAGAGAGAGACAGAGAAAGCATGAGCAGGGGAACAGCAGGCAGAGGGAGAAGGAGTGGGAGAGGGAGAAGCAGATTTTTTGCTGAGCAGGGAGCCTGATGTGGGGCTCCATCCCAGGACCCTGGGATCATGACCTGAGCTGAAGGCAGACACTTAATGACTTGATGGCATCTTTTGAAATACAAAACTTTTAATTCTGATCGTATCTATTTTATCTGTTTTTCTTCTGTTGCTTGTATTTTGGGCATTATATCTACCTTTTTCTTTTTTTCCTTTGCTTTTATGCACATTTTCCCTTTTCTACTTTCACCTCTTACTCGTGCTTTGGGAACTCATTCTCAAAACCTCTCCCCTAGGCAACCTTCTCCAGTCTCCACAGCAGAGCTGGGGGCCTTCCCTGTGCTCCCCCCATCCCCAGCACTGCCCCTCTTGGATCTATTTGTCCTGCTTTTTCAGGATCCTGGAGCTCCTAGAGGGAAGGCCTGTGTTTTCCTTCCCGCTGAGTGCCCCAGGCCCAGGACAGGGTAGCTCTCCATAATGTTGAAAGATAGAAGGGAGAAAAAAAGATGTAAAGAGTGACCTGAGCAGAGTGTAAGGACCAGAAGGACAGGCTGTGTCTGGGGACCAGAAGGGGGTACCTTTGGCTGGTGACACATTTAATGTAGAAGGCAAGCCAGGAGTTGTATGTGGGAGGTAAAGCTGAGAGATGGGAGGTGATTATATTGTGAGGGCCTTGAATTCCAAGATTAACATCTACAATTTCAGATTCAAAAGGAAGTCATGCAAGCTTGGATCCAGAATGTCATTTTCTTCTGTGAGGTAAGGGAAAGGGGTAGAAACCGAAATGTTCACTCTACCCCATCCCCAGAATCCCACGAGTTTTAAAACCTCTAGGTGCCCTGTGGATAAAAGAGCTCTCGGGATTTGGAGTTAAGTGACTCCTCCCCCAGATCTGACAAACTTGCTGTGACCTTGTGCAGGTCACTTAATTTCTCTGGGTTTCGGTTTCCTTACTGCTGTACTAATTAGTATGCTTTGGCTCTAAGCTGGCAATTAAAAGAAGGTTATTTTGGAAGGTTGACAGGGGCCAATGGACTCAAGGGGCATCTGGATAGCAGGCATAGAGCACAGAAAGGATTCAGGACCCTTAGTTCCAGAGACTGGAAAGCAGACCCTCGAGGGAGGCCAAGTAACAGAACAATCAGTCCAAGAAGTGCTCGGGGGTGGAGAAGAGCCCTGTCCTGTTTCACTTCCTTCATTTCTTTGTTTAAGATTCCACTTCCAGGCACGGAGGGTCCACTGGGCTGGCTGGGGAATTGTCCCAGCCCCTTAGCCAGGGCAGGATGGGAACCTCAAAAACCTCCATCATCCTTGTATCTAACAGGGAAGACATAATTCTTCAAAAGCTCAAGGTGAAGGGCAAAGAGATCCCACTCTCACATTGAATAAGCATTGTAGCCACAGCAGTGAGTAGGGGGTTGGAGTCATTACCTTCAAAGACCTTTCCACACCTGACAACTCCTGAGCCTATAATTCTAAAGGGGGAGGGAAGTAAACATTTTTCTAGCTCCCAGAAAGCCAATGTTGGAATGGATAGTCTCCAATGTTGTAGACCTTGCTGAGTTCAATGTCCTTCCCCCTTGAAGAAGTAGG
Organism: Taxidea taxus jeffersonii; assembly: GCA_003697995.1. Lineage (NCBI taxonomy): Eukaryota > Metazoa > Chordata > Mammalia > Carnivora > Mustelidae > Taxidea > Taxidea taxus. The sequence goes on from ML098823.1 coordinate 8,568, forward strand.
CTGTCAAACAATACCCTTCTTGTACTGAAGGTTAGAGACCCCATCAATTTTACTGACCCCAGGCCATACCATGTTAAGCATCAAGTATCAGATACTGCTCTAAGTATTGTTAACTTGCTTTCTCATTGAATCTCCCCAAGGGACCTTTTACAATCAGAGCTACACCCATTTTATAGATGAGGAACCCAAAGCTTGAAGTGTGAAGAAACTTACTCAAGGTCACAGGATGGGTAGGTTCTGGAACCTAATTTTGAATTGAGACCTGTCTGTTGCCAGATGAGGACTCCTGGGGAAACTGAGAGCTTTCTATGGCTTCTCATGGGACCAGAAATGCTCAGCTGGTCCACATGGCCTGTTTGATCTCTGCCTTATGTTGTATTACAAGAGCCTTTACTCTCTTCTCCCAAACCACACAGGCCTTTGTTGGCTTTATCAAAAACATCCTGCTGGCTTGCTCTGCTTTTGCCTACATCACTTCCTCTGCTGGGAATGCGACTCTCTGGTTCTTTACCTGGTCTACTTCTAGCTTCCTTCAGATCTCAGCCAGTGCTTCCCTTCCCTGACTCTCCAACTAGATGGACCATCCAATGATGAGTTCCTATCATCTTCCTTGCCGTGTGCGGTGGTGCCTTTACTGATAAGTTTCTGCACTAATCTGTAAGCTCCGGGAGGACAGGTGTCCTGTGATATTTGCTCTCAAGCATGTTTCTTATGTGTACCAAGTACTCAGGACATACTAGACCCTCACAAAACATAGAGGGAGTGTAGAAACCGTGCTACTGTACACAGTCTACTTTGCAAAGTTGGCTGAGCTCTCCAGAAAAGGGAAGGGCAACCAGGAGAAAGTTCTCCTCCAAACCCTGCCTCAACATTCAGCCCATGCATGTTGGCATTGTGTCTATAGAGTAAGTAAAGAATCCTTTTTCCCTTTAAGTTTGGTTGAAAGGCAGCTCCTGCTCTAAGAGAGTGAAGGTCATTGGCCTAGATTCCTAACAGTTACAAATTGGGCACATGATGACTATGACTTCCCTTTGTTCTGTTCTCTCTTCCTCTCGCCAACCCCACAAATATTTTCAGAATCTATAAACTGTTCATGAAAAATAAATCAAGTGAGTAACTGCATAATTTCAGCTTCCAAGTCCCCTTTGGCCCAGCCCTGAGGTCCTGCTAACTAATCATTTGCAGGCCCTTTGAAATTAAAGCCCCAGGGAAAAGTCATTAGATCAGTTGGGGCATTTTGATCAGGGGCATTTGGCCCTCCATTGTTTGTGACACAGTTCTGGGAATATTCTGGCTTTCTTTGGTATCGATATTCCTCTAAATCATTTGCTCCCCAAATCTGATTAAAATAGCTGAAACAAACCAGCTACTGTTTGCACACCCGGTGCCTATGATTTGCCAAAAATGCCTCTGTATTTAATAATCTTACAGAAGGGTGAACAATGGAATCAGAGCACTGTTGAAACAAATTGAGCTTTCATGACACCAAGATGTGCCCCCCAGTTCTGACTAATAGGCTAGGGTGTTGGACAGACACAAGCTTCTGGAGAGAAACTACTTCAAAGAAAACCATCGGTGTCCTTGTAAAACTGAAACCCCATTGAGTCTGTCCTGTAGCCTGCAGCTTCTTTCAAAGATCTGAGCCATTTTGGTTGACAATGGAGTCTATTTTCACTAATTAACCAAATGTCAGCTGTTTCTTAATTGTCATTACTAACTTTAAAAAAAAAACCAAATGTTGTAGAGGAAAGTAGTCAACAAACTCTATTTGCATCAAATCTGCACAGACTGCAAATACCGGGGCAGAAGCACCACCACCAGTGGCCAGATCCCTGGAGAAATCAGCACGATTTTCTCTATAGAGGTGGGGCTGTTGCAATTACATACAGGGTCCCCCAGTGGTTTTCCTCAAATTGCCATATAACCATGGTTGATCCTTTCTTTTCATAAAGACCCTTCACTGACCTCATTTCACAGAATGACCTTTTAAAGCTAGAAGGAAACTCTGAGATCACCCTTTCCCAAACATCTCCCTCCCTGCCCAAATGTTTCACGGATGCAGAAGCCGGGATCCCCAGCTGTCCGGTGAGATGATGGATATGCCGAGTTTATCACTAGAATGGTGTCCTAGGTCCTGCTCTGCCTCGACCTCTCCATGTGATCTTAGTACATTGTTCCTGCTTTTTGATATCGTTTCCTTATCAGTAAAATGAGTGCAAACCCATCTCCGCCATAAGGATGAAAACAGGTAACTGCGCATATATCCCTCTAGAACACACACTGAAAAAAAATGTTGATTCCAGAGCCCATGCCTAGGGGAGGAGGAGGGAGAGGAGGCCGCGGCTGTCTGCAGAATATCTTCGTGATCCAGCAAGTGTCATGGAGGGTGTTTGTTTATTTGGTTGGTTGGTTGGTTGGTTGTTTCTTTGTTTTTTTATTTTTCCCCAACAGAATTCTTTCTTGTTAATAACAGCAGCCACATTTATTGAAAGCTCACAACGTGCCAAGTCAAGTGTGAGTTGTGAAGCTCTCAGCGCCCACGGTGGACCCTCATCTTTGAGCCACTCCTCTGGTCTGCGGTGCTCACTGGACTGCTGTATGTCACCACCAGCACCCCCGACCGTCACCTTCCATCATTCCAGACCTGGCCCTTCTCCCTGCGGTCCTTTCTCTTTTCCCCCAGCTCCCAGCTCAAGGGAGAGAAATCTCTGAACCAAGACAGAAGGAGCCTGGGCACCCCCGAGAGACACAGTGGGGGAGATAGGCCATGAGCCACTGGGTTGAATTGTGACAGTGGCTGGTGTTACTTACACGCCTAGCGCTGTCGTGTCTGTGAGTGACTCACACACTTGGCTTGAGGCATCGTCACCAGTCTCTTCATCCTCACTGGGCAGATGACAAAGCTAAAGTGCAGGCAGTTTCAGTGACCTGCCCAGGTGCTCACAGCCAGGCCACAACAGGGTTTGGACCCAGACTGGCCTGATAGCACCCTCTTCAGTGCATTCCAGAGACTCTGGCAGCAGGGAGCTACACACACTTTATCTATTTCTTTTGGAATATTTCACCTCCCCGCCCCCCGCTGACTTCTTTCACATTCACTGAATGTCTACTCCGCAAAGTGCTGGACTCTGCAATCGTCTGAGGTTGACAGCGCACATCACACGTGGTCTTTGCCTCGACATACTCACCACCTTGTTGGGGAGGAGGCAGGAGTACGGAGAACCACCGCGTGGTGTGCTAGGGCCTTGACGGGACAAGCAGAGTGCTATGGGGGCACAGAGAAGGACTCAGTGACTCACATCTAATGGTTTCAGAGAGGTGGCTCTTAGGGCAGCCCAGCATACACAGGGAGGGAGCATTCTGGAGCCGGGGTCAGGGGACGGGTGCTGGTGCAGGGCCAGAAGTGTCCCTATGCTCCGGGCTCCCCCTGCCATCGGGTCTAGGCAGCAAGGCTGCTTCCCACCTTCTTATCACAGACAGGGACACCAAGCAGTTTATCTCCCTTAGAGAGCCTGCTAAAAACAGACCAACGGGATGTAACAACTTCAGCGGATGGCATCTCGTCAAGCTTCAGACCACCTCTCCAAGGCAGCTCATCTCCCTTGCCGGAATGCGGCCAGGAACTGGCAGTGTTCAAGTTAACTGCTATCGGGGGACATTTAAAAAAATAAAAGAGTCTTTTCCAAAAACAGGGAGGTATCTCCAAAATCCAAGAGGTCAGTCCTCGAGATCCAAGCCACCTTGAGTAGTTCCTTCTTCTGTTTAGAAGCTGAAGGCCAAGGTCAAGTGTTCTAGAGATTGACTTGTATGTCCACAAAATGAGTAGGAGTTATGAGATCACTGTCAGGTATGGTCACTCAAGGACAGGACTAAAACAGTCTAGTGGCTTCAAGGAGCCCAGTTGTGCCTGATTAGCTCAGAAATGACTCACTTTCTGTAACCATCGGAATCTGTGAATAACAGATCTGAAAGGGAAGTCAGAAAACAATTTCATTCTACTGGAGGTGCATCCGTGTTGCTCAGGGCTTGCCCATTCTGGAACCTTTTGTAGAGAGCCACATTGTCAGGTTCTTTCTGCCTGAAATTGGTGGGATTTCTGACTTGTGTGGTGGGGTCCTCCCTGGGTGTTTTGGGTTAATGGATATTGAGTAGAAGTAGGAAGAAAGAGCTCTGGAGTCGGGCCATCATAGTTAACCTCCCAGCTCTCTCAGTGTCTTATTGTGCTGTGAAATGGGGCAGGTTACCTCATCTCCCCGTGCCTTTTTTCTTCCTCTATGACATGGAGAAAATAAATTGCCTCATGCTATCATTATGAAGATGAAGTAAGATATTGTCTATGAAATCACCCAGCTGAATGCCTGCATATAAATGGAAGTTCTTTCCTCTCGTTTGTGGAAGGCAAGTACATGTTATAGGTCTTATGATTAATTATGACTATAATTCTTTTTAAAATCATAGTACTTACATTTACAAGGAAATGTACCCCATTGTATATTATCATCCTGCATGGGTCTCATGCACACCTACGTGCAGCCCTGTGAAGTTGGCTGGACCAGGTGTGATCTTTATTTTATGGACCAAGAGACAAAGGTTCTCACAGGGCACCTGACTTGCCTAAGTCAATGGCTTGAGCCATGTCTGCCGTTATAGTTGTTGATTCCTTTCCCCTTCTTATTTGTGATGGATCCAGCAGAGATGTGTGGCAGAGAATGCTCCCTCTTGAGCCAGTGCTGGGTGCCTGGCTACTGAGCTCACACACACCATCCCATGACCCTCACTTTTGGGCATCTGTGGGCCTAGGTTTCGCCACGGATTTGTTGTTCCTTTGCCATCTTGGGCCCAGTCCCAATTCTCAGCAAAGTTCTCTCATGTCCCCCATGTGTCTGAAGGAAAAGAATCATTCCATCTGTCCCCACAGACAGAAGCCAAGGCCAGCATGGGCACTTGGCCAGGAACAGAATCAAGTTCTTCCCAGAATGCCCAGCTACAGTCAACTTTCGGGCAATGGCAGAGTCATCAAGAAGGTGCAGGGTAGGCTCATTTGCTCTTCCCGGCAGACCTCTAGGGCCACAACTGGCAAGTGGGATGAGGGTAAATGCATGAAGACTAGTAATTAAACACAACTCAAAATAGAACACGAAGTACTGACTCCTTGGAGAAAGAGGCACTGTACAAATTATTTGGTGTTACGAAAACCTTCCTTTTCCTCCTTATGACCTGAGATTCCATTTTCTCTGAGGATTCATGTTTGTTTATGGGGCTTGTGTGGGAGCACGTGGATGGATGCGTGTGTGTACACACGTGCAATCAGGTCACTTTTAAGGCAACGGCTGCCCTCTGAAAAACTGGGCAAACAGAACAGCAAGACTGTAACCCATGGGGAGGAAGACCTGGAGGGCTTTTAATGGTGACTTCAGGCCAACTTGACCCATGTTTTGGGAGCCAGATGACCGGAGTACTGCCCCTTCCCCCCACTGCAGACCCATGTTCACCTCTCCACAGGTGAACCATGGGGGATGGAAGATTTTCCTAAAGGTGAGATGATACCCAGAGTGTCCACAGACAACCAGCAACAAAGCAAGAAGCATACCACTGCTGATCTGGGGACATGTAGGAATGGGCTGCTGGAGAGGAGATAGGAGAAGTATCCTTCCCAAGATAGACTAGGCTGTCGTTTTCAAACTACACAACAAAACTGATAGGGTGGTGAAATCAATAGGGTAATGAGTAATAGAGGTTCTCATGACCAACTTTAGATTTAAAAAAGAAAAGAAAGAAAGAATAAGGCAGAATATATTGAATGATGTAAAAATAACTTTTGTTCTTAAAGCTTTTATGTGATGTAAAATATATTCTGAGAACCCATAACTAAAACAAGCTATCCCCTGAAAGGGAGGAAGGTAGATATATTGGCAGTATCAGCACAATGAGTTTGGTGCTATTTTCATTTTGTAAAGTAACTGCCTAAGTGTTTACATATGTCTTTTTCTTAAAAAAGTCTTTGATTCAACAACAAAGAGTCTACATGTTCTAGAACCTATGGTAGGCTCCAGTGCTACTAAGTAAATGAAATGCAGCCCACGACCTAGCAGACCTCACTGTTTGCTGAGGAAGATGGACTTGAAAACAGATGTAATAGGGATAATTGTAATCACTGCCCAGGTACTCACGACCTTCCACCTTCTCCTGTGTCTGTGGTGGGAAAAGATCCTGGCTTGATGGCTTGGCATCAAGAAAGGCTGATCATGTGCCGGACATTAAAACTCATTTCACCTGTTTCTTTTTACTTTTTTCTAAGGCTTCCACTAGAAAATTTAAAATGATGTATGTATCAGTCATTATACTTCTATTGAGCTGTGCTACTACGGACTATTATCTAACTATTAATTGAATAAGGTCCATTTACAGATATTGTCAAGGATGATCGATGAAATTGTTCGATAAAAGGATAAAATGGATCAATAAAAGAGATGATCTCAAGGGCACCTGGGTGGCTCAGTGGGTTAAGCGTCTGCCTTTAGCTCAGGTCGTGATCTCAGGGTCCTGGGATCGAGCCCCACATCAGGATCTCTGCTCAGCAGGGAGCCTGCTTTCCCCTTTCTTTCTGCCTGCCTCTCGCCTACTGTGATCTCTGTCTGTCAAATAAATAAATTTTTTTAAATCTTAAAAAAAAAAAGAAAGGATGATCTCAGTAGTGACTGAAAAGCAAGCTGCATAGCTAAACATATACCCAATTTAAAAAATAACAAATATGTGCACATTACAAAGAGAACGATGAGAGGAGTATCTGAGAGAGTCCCAGGAGTTTGGGACTAGAGGGTGCTCAGATGTCACAAGTGAGCTGTGGTCAACAGGAAGGTTCTTGCAATGTGTGAGCAATGTCAGGAAAAGCCAATGGAGTGGTGAACTGCCCTGGGGAGTGGTTGGGGGCTTGGGGGAAGGGAGGATGTGAGAATTTGATATTTTACTGTAATTTTTTTCTGTTGATTTTAAGATCATAAGCAAGTATGCATTCTGCAACTTCTTAAATAGGAATTGATTATGGGACAGATGATCATTGCTGATGAGCTGACTGGGCTCTGGAAATTGCATCAAGACTGTGTTGACTGTTGGCCCATTTCATCTGGCTCCTGAGCATGCCTTCTTTAGAACGTTTTTCCTTGGAGGCAGCTTCACACCCCATTTGATAAATGCATTGTCGATAGCTCAAGCCAACTGAAATAATGATGGGAGAAACTGGTATTTCTGCCAAGAACTGAGAACTGGATGATGCTGGCGAGTGTTGCCTGAAGCCAAAGGCAGGTTTCCTATAATTAGAAGCAATTTGCTAGAAAGTTTACCGGGCTCTTCCAAAGCATACAATATGGCAAATTGTTAAAGGTTTCTTTATTTTTCCTTTCCTTTTCGTGACACATCACAGATGGAGAGCGTGGAATTCTCCCTTTTCCCAGCCTGGGGCTGTTATTTTAGAGAATCACATCTTTGCCGAGTCAGTGGAGTGGGAAGAAGAAAACCAAATTTTTGTATCATTGTGGGAAATGGGAGCAAATTCAGTCTTATTCTAAACATTTTGACGCTCGAGTCCTTTCCAACTGTCTCCTCCGAGAGACCTCAGCTTTAGCCAAGCAGGATCTGGCAAGTGAAATAAACACCAAGACCAAACTCATCAAATTTCCATTCAGGGTATAAGGAAATAGGAAACTCAGACTGCATTTACACGAAGAGCTGTTCCCATTTCTGGATTCTGGAAGCCAGCCGCAAAGGCCAGTGGTACCGGGATGGGTAGACTAACATCTATTGAACACCTACTGTATTCCCAGCTCTCTGCCAGGCACCTTGTCCATTCCGTACACCAGAGCCCTCACCATCGTCCCCGCCCCACACCCCCCCTCCCCAGCCCAACAGCTCTGTTGTAGGGACGATCACTATTCTCAATGCATAGACAAAACTGAGACCCAGCAGGGCTAAGAAATTTTCCCAAGATCGGAGGCAAAGCTAGGACATGACACAAGTCTGTTTCACTCCTAAGTCAGTCCTCTTTCCACTCTACCCATCTGCCATGCTGTTGGAGCCAGTCTGAAACTGATGGAAGGCTGGCTATCAATTCCAAGACTGACTATATGGGATTTGCAGAATCTCCCAACTTGTGGTCTCTAAGAGAGGGAGCTGGAGCAGACTTGTACCTCCTCCTGGTCTAGGAGCTCTAGCTCTACAGCAGCTGGAACATCTGCCTTCCTCCCTGGGAGCTTTCTCACCCAGCTTCAGCTGCCCACTCTACTCCATGACATAAGCACTTCTGTAGCCAAGTGATCCTGGAAAGGCCTTGACTCTGCATATGTGGCTGTTTTCAACCCTGTGTTCTAACCACAGGTATTCTGTCCTTCAGACCACTGGAAAGGTGACCTCCTGGATCCTGGTTTCCCATCAATCTAGTGGAGAGAGAATGGAGGTCATGCAAGGGGAACATGTAGTGTATATGTAGAGTAAGGCTCAAATGAGAAGGGGCTAGACCATGGAAAGTTCTGGACATGCCACCCATCCATCCTTCCATTACCCGTCTATCCAACTCTCTGTCCATCTGTCCACCCATTCAACTATTCAACCAGTGCTATCTCTGAGACAGAACAGGTAATGATCGAGGGAACAGCTCAAAATGAACAGAGATTGTGTTAGGTTGGTGGGAGAATAGGATCTTTATTTTCATATTTTCAATAACAATTTTTTTTCAATGACTTTTAAAAATGTCTCTGGAGCCTTGAAGAAGCTGGGGAAGGCCGATAGAAAGAGTGTAGGCTTAGACAAAGGCTTCATGATCTCACGATTGAGTAACAAGTAGATTTCCCACAGGATAGAGGCTTTGCCTTCTAGAAAGAGAGCAGAAGGCAGGGGGTGGTTCTCCAATGGCCTGTTGTAAACCTCTTTATCAAAATGAGCACATTTTCAGTCTGATCTGCCTTTGAAACTCAGCAAGCCCCAGTTTGTCCTGGGGATGGGAGAATTTAGCCGCCTGTGTCTTCCTGCCAGAGACTTAATCCGCTTACCAGCTCTCCCAGACTGGCTGGAAAGCAGCCTCTCTAAGTACCCGGAGAAGGATGCCTCTCCGGGATTTTGCTGAGCTTCTTGACCAGGAATACGTGTCTTAAGTCTTGGGAGGCTCATGGCAAAACCAAATTAGCAGGTGGTGAAAGAGACAAAAGGGCGAGTGGGCGGTGATGGAAATGTCACACCGGCCTCCAGGTCCTAGGCTTTCCTGGGATGGCACCGCTTTGGAATCTGCCCACCCGTGTAGCCCAGGCCCTTGGAGGACAGTGGCAGATGGGAGCTCCAGGTCAGACCCAGAGTAGTTTCAGGGAGCAGGCTGTGCTCAGTACTTGTGATTCTGATTATTCAGAACTTCTGGCTACCTTTTCTTCAGTGGCTGGGGAGCCCTGATGCATCTGTAGGCTTGGAGGGGGCGGGGGGCGGTTACAGTAAGCATCAAGCAGGAAGGAAGCTTCTAGTGAAGCATGGGCATGTCACCCACGCACCCACAGGTATGAGAATCTGGAGGCAATCAAAATGCTCCCAAATAGGGGCACCTGGGTGACTTAGTGGGTTAAACCTCTGCCTTCAGCTCAGGTCATCATCTCAGGGTCCTGAGATCGAGCCCCGCATCGGGCTCTCTGCTCGGTGGGGAGCTTGTTTCTCCCTTTCTCTCTACCTGCCTCTCTGCCTACTTGTGATCTCTGTCTGTCAAATAAATAAATAAATAAAATCTTTTAAAAAATGCCCCCCAATAGGAGAGTGCTGAGACCTTTTATTCCAGTCTTCCACGGGGTGCCAGGCGGCTGTTGGAAGGAACGAGGTCCCCTGACCTGTTGTGAGAATGAAATTGGTCCCAGATATATTAAGAAGGAAAAAACATTTCATATGTTAATACACGTACCATAACAAAAATGTTGAGAGATAATACAAGAGAAGTAATCCTGTTCATGCAAGAAATAAACCTGTGCTGCCAAATTCTACATTTTCCTATATTCATATCCATGAATATCGATGTGCAGCAGAAAAATCTGTAAGGAGAAAGTGAAATTAGTTATAATGGCTCCTGTGAGCAGCAGAGTTGGGTCGGAGGGATGGGAGAAGGAAGGGAGGTTCATTCTCTTTCTGTTTATATATATTTCTGTGTATATAAATATAAACATATATATTTTTAAACAGCTTTATTGAGATGCAATTTACATGCCATAAGGATTTTCCACTTGAAGTATGCCGTCCAAAGTTTTTAGTGCATTTAGACTTGTGTAACCATTACCATAATCTAATTTTAGAACATTTTCATCGTTCCAGCAAGAATCTCATACCTACCCATTAACAGTCACACCCAACCCCCCCCACCTCCCCAGCCCAAGGCAACCACTAATCTACTTTCTGTCTTTATCAATTTTCCTTTTTAGACATTTCATACAAATACATTTTTATAGCATGAGGTTTGTTTGGTTTTTTTCGTTTTACAAGTATGCACTCTTGGGTCATTAAATAAACAAATGTATTTTGTTAAAAAAGACAACAGAATGGGGCACAGATGTTTCTGGGGACGTGGGGA
>ML098823.1:29152-44441 GCA_003697995.1 Taxidea taxus jeffersonii
CATGTTTGTTCTCTATAGTTAAAGTTCTGTTTTTGGGGTTGTCTTTGTCTTTTTCCTTTGTTCATTTGTTTTGTTCCTTAAATTCCACATAGGAGTGAAATCGTATGGTATTGTCTTTCTCTGACTGACTTGTTTTGCTTAGCATTATACTCTCTAGATCCTTCCACGTTGTTGCAAATGGTAAGATTTCATTCTCTTTTTTATGGCTGGATACTATTCCATTGTACATATGGTAGCACATCTTCTTTATCCACTCCTCTGTTGACAGACACTCACCTTCTTTCCAAAATTTGGCTATTGTAAATAATGCTTCAGTAAACATAGGCGTGCATGTATCCCTTCGAACTGGTGTTTTGAATTCTGTGGGTAAATACCCAGTAGCACAATTGTTGGATCATAGGCTAATTCTATTTTTAATTTAAAAAATTTTTTTAAATTTTATTAACTTACTTTTCAGAGAGAGAGAGAGAGAGAGAGAGGTCACAAGCATGGGGAGTGGCAGGCAGAGGGAGAAGCAGGCTCCCCACTGAGCAGGAAGCCCGATGTGGGACTCGATCCCAGGACCCTGGGATCATAACCTGAGCTGAGGGCAGATGCTTAACTGACTGAGCCACCCAGGTGCCCCTTTATATTTAGTTTATTGAGGGACCTCCATACTGTCTTCCACAGTGGCTACACCAGTTTACTTTTCTACCAACAGTGCACAAGGGTTCCCACTTCTCCACATCCCCACCAATACTTGTTTCTTATGGTTTTGATTTTAGGCTTGGAATTTGAACTTTTAAAAATTCTGTGTGTGATTCTGACATGCACTTTCAATTGAAAATCACTGATCTGGGGCGTCTGGGTGGCTCAGTGGGTTAAGCCTCTGCCTTCGGCTCAGGTCATAATCTCAGGGTCCTGGGATCAAGCCCCGCATGGGGCTCTCTGCTCAGCGGGAAGCCTGCTTCCCCCCTCTCTCTGCCTACTGCTCTGCCTACTTGTGATTTCTCTGTCAAATAAATAAATAAAATCTTAAAAAAAAAGAAAATCACTGATCTATATGTACTAAATAGATTATATGGATACAGTATATCAAGTAATATATTCAAAGATCCCAAAGTGGCTAAAGGAAATGAGCAAATCTCTATACCCCATCACTACATTGGTGCCTATTCTGCGTTCAGTTTAAGGATCTGTAGACAAATAAGATTTGTATCCCACTGTTAAGGAGCTACTGTTTAATGGGAGAGGGAGATACAAATAAAAAATGACAATTGGGTATATACGGCCTTGGTTATCTAAGTACACAGAGAAGGAGGCACAAACCTGTTTGGGATTATTAGGGAAATCTTTCCTGACGAGGAGCATTTGAACTGGGTCTTGAGGGCTATATAGAAGCTCACTACTTAGGTCAGGCAAAGAAAAAGAGCATTTAGCCATGAGGGAACTCAAGGTTCAAGAATCTGGTGGGGTTTTAGAGCCTAGTTCTTGAGTGTCACTCTCTAAGTCAGTCTTCACGAGTTCAAATCCCATCCTCCCACTCAGCAGGCACAAGACCTCAAAGAGAGACTCAAGTTATATACCACTTATGTGCCTTCATCTTCTCATTTGTAAAATGGAATTAGCAACCATAATAACCCTATGGGTTATTATGAAGATCATGTTAGTTGATATTATAAAATTGGTTTGCATACTAAGATTTTGTGTCACACAAACCTAGGTGTATTATAGCTTGTTACTGTGATCCTGGCCAAGTTACTATTCTAGTCTCAGCTTCATTATGTTAAATACGTGGGTAATAATAGTTACAGATATCAAGGGTATTTCTGAAACTTGAATGAGAAATAATGCAGGGAAAGTATTTGCCTCGAGATCTGGTACGCAGTAAGCACTAAACGCACATTGCATATCATTATGGAATAATTATTTGCTAAGTACTTAGTACAATCCCTGACACATAGTAGGTATTCATTGTTTTTCCTCCCATTACAGTTTGGACTGGCACATGGCTAGGAATTGTCCTTGAAAATCTAACCAGCCCACAGGTCTCCGCCAAGATGCTGAGAGGGAACGAGGAAGGGCGCCCCTGGGTCCATCCCAGTCAGTGCTGCATGTTGGGGAGGGAGGGAGGGAGAGTATCTGCATTCTATCTAGCTGAGCTTTCTCAGGCAGAGGCCCAGCTACTAATGAATGGAAACCTGACACACTAAGGCATTCATTCTGGAAGAAAACTAAAGCCCATTAGAAGGAACTGTTTCAATCGGCCAGACCAGTCCACCTGGAGTGGCATTCTGGCATATCTAGTGGAATTACTAAGCAGTGGGGATAGCACAGTCCTCCTTTCCTTGGGGCGCTGAGGAACCAGAAAGAATGTTCATATGGCCCGTACCCATAGGCAGTGGGATTATGCTAATGAGCAGCCACACCTGCTGGGAGCGAGTGGGCATGAAGTCAAGAAGGGACCAGGGCTTGGTCTTCTCCACACCCACAGGCTTGAGAGACTTGTTCTATTTTCCAAGACTGCATTCAGCCCAAGGGGAGGGAAGGGAGAACCGTATGGCCCAAGCAGGGCTGGAAGACCCCAGAATATGTGACTTTTGCCCCTTGAGCTAAACCTCATCAAAGGGAGGACAATAACACCTAACCAGTGCCTTCGCTTTGCCAGTCTTCAAATTACTGTGGCCCCTTCAAACCCTGAGATGCTGAGATAAGCAGGAAAATGACTTACCCAAGGTCAGAGTCAGTTTCCAACCTGGGTCTGCCAGGTGCCAAGGTCTGGGTTCTTTCCCTGGAAAAACCTCATGAATCTGGTTATAATGCAATAACTTGTTTTGGAGTTATCCAGATGTGGGGACTGCAACCTACTAGCCGTGGGACCTCTAGAGTCCTGATTATCTTCATCTGTGAAATGGGTACAGCAATGCCTGTTTCAAAGGATCCTGGTGGTGGTGCTACTGCACTACGAGCTATGAAAAGACTCAGAAAACTATATATTTCCTGCCCACATATGCACAGATGATTCTATGCTGTTTCTTCCAGAGGGAGTCAGAGATGGAGAGGGAGGATGGCAAAGAGGGTGGAGAATTAACCCTTACAGGTGGCAGGCTGGAAATGCCCCGGGGTACGGCTGGTCCTTCTTGGGTGCCTAGAGAGGGCTTAGCAAAATCTTGGCACATGAAGACATAAAAGGAACACAAGACAGGGAGTTTGAAGCCCGCACTCTGAGCCCTTCCAACCTGGTGCCGGCAGACAGGGACTTCTCGGCACTCCCAGCTCCTGTGGGCTGGCACTGCAATGTGTTCACGTGCACAGGACTCTGGGAACGAACAATCGAGGCAATTGAGCTAAAGTTCCGAGCAAGGCCACAGACCACCGTGCAGGATGGAGGATGGCTGACCAGGCCTCTTCCCCCCAGGTCAGAGACATCCCATGTGTTTTTAGTTTGTTTGTTTGTTTTTGATGAATTCTTCTCTTAAGGTCTCCTGAAACGTATCCCACCTCCTGAGACTCCCAGCAGGTTCTTCTCCGCTGGTGCTCAGATATTTAACTCTTGTGCCTTTGGGGCCCTGTGAGGAGGAGAGGCGGGAGTCTGGACCACCTCATGCAGGGCTGCCTCCGCTTTGGGCTTCAGGACCCCAAGGAGAGGTGGGTGGGGAGGCCTTCGGGGTTTTGAGGGGGACCAGCCGGGACACTGTCGCTAATCACAGGCCGGAGGTGGGAGAGTTTCATCTTCTTCAAGAAATCCTCAGGGTGTAGAGAGTCGGGTGTGATATTACAAAAACCCGCTGAGAAGTTTTAATGGGAGCGGACACGTTGGGAGCATTCTCTAGGTCCAATTTTCTCATTATAAAACTGACCGAAGTGTAAAAAAAACACCCAATGCATATTTAATATCTCTAATATGTGGCTGCCTTTTAGCCTCCGGAGAAGGACAGGTATTCATTTTCATCAATTACTTTTTAACTATTTTTTTTTTTTCAAAAGGGGGGTGGGGGAAAGAAAACAGAGACAAAACAGATGCCTTGAGCCCTTTGATCAGCCTCCCTGCAGACAAGCAGGCTGCCCGCTAGCACCTCTTTAACTACAGTTTGCCAGGGAGAAAATGAATGGGTTCAGCTCCGCAATCATAGTGCCTGCTGAAGGCCTGTCATCGAAGCCAGAGGGACCTGGTCCCAACCAGCGCGCCTACCCCCAGAATTACAACCAGCGGGCCCAGAGTTAAGTACCCCCTGTGGCCGGCGGCTTCCACAGGCCCAGGAGCTCTGGGCCAGCCACCCGACCCCCTGCCCGCGTACCCCCCAGCCCCATTGCTATAAATATAGAAAACTAAGACCATACACGCTGGCTCGGGCCAGGCCAGCCAGAAGAGAAAGAAGCAGGAGACAGAGGCCTTATCTCCTGCTTGGGAGTCGGGGAATGCGGCTGGCAGGGAGGGGAGGGTGCGAGAGGCCCAAGGTCAGATTTCTGGAGAGTCGGGTGCAGAAGGTAGCCAGCCTCCGCTGGGCCAGAGCCTGCTGCCGAATCAGCTGGGAGGGTGCAGGCTGGTTTGGGGGATATTGACCACCAAATGTCTACTGCATCTGAAAGGAAAAGAGGAGAAGGTGATACTGACTCAGAGTCCTAGCCTCAGGCTCTGCCCCCGGCCATTGGAGTGGACTGTCGCATTAGATTTGCCCAACAGTTCCACACACTCAGGGCCAGGCACTGTGCCGGGCACATGGTAGAAGCCAGGAAAAAGTTGGATGCATGAGGGCCTGCCAAATTTTTAGAAGACAGAATTGAAATTCACAGATGTTCAGTGACCTGCTCAAGGTCACCGGCCAGGGGTGCTAGGGGCAGGTTTAGGATCCCGGTGGGCCTGCCCATAAAGCCAGTTCTTCCCAGAAGTCGTGCCCCCTGTCTGAGAAGGGGCCATGGACTTTCCACTCACGAAATATGGGTTGACTCCCAGAGCGGGCCCCGGGGTGGAGCACTTGCCCCAGGAGCAAAATTTCTGGGGGCATGGAAAAACCTCAATGATCAAGATTAGTAATATTTTAATTCAGTATTTTCCAACATCAAAATTCATGCAAAAATCCCTGATAGGCAAAATACCACGTTTTGAAATAAAAGCAGAACCCATTTTACTGAGGCCTCCTTTTGCCTCAGGTTCCACTCTGACTTGGCAGGACACAGCTGTCTTCATTTGCTGTGTGACCTTGGGCATCCATTTTCCCTCTCTGGGCCTCCATTTTCCAGTCTGCCCAAAAGCAACAGACCAAAGGTTCCTGGGGCCCCTTCCCACTCCAGCAACCTGGTGCAGGGATTCAAGCTTCAGCCTGGCCCATGGGTGGTTTCTGGGGTGGGTGCTGGCCCCACGGAGGCGCCTGTCAGTCTGCAATTGGGAAGCTGGGGAAGGTATGTGGATGAGTACTCACTCCCGACACACTCCCTCGCCTCTCCTTGTGCAGCATCTGGGTTGAGTTTCACAAGTGCCTCCCCAAGAATGTGAAGAAAGGCACTGGGAACCAAGGTCAACTGCAGACATGACGTTGGTACATTTTTGGCTCCGTGGCCTGGGATGGCTCGAGGGGAGTTCTGCCGGCTTTTCATGACGACGGTGATGACAGCCTGTCATGAAGTCTCTGATGGCTCCAGCTTGTCCTCCTGGGATGCCAGCTCTTGGGGTCACTTCTTTTCATTCATGTGGCTTTTTCATTTCCCCCTCAGCCCCCATTAGCAGAAATTCTTTTATTTTAAGAACAATGAGAGGGACAGCTGGGGAACTGTTACAGTTATTGGCTTAAATTCTTCTGACATTGCTCATTGCTTCCTAATTACATTTCTGAGTTTGTCTTCTCCCACAAATTTGTACAATAGATTGGTTCCAGCCATTCATGAGCTCATTCATTCATTCATTTACTTAAATACCATTTACTAAGACCTCCTGGGGGGACCAACATTGGTTGAGCACCCTCTTGGCACAATGCACCAGGCCAGGCAGTCACCCATTGATCTACCCGTTGACCTGTCCAGCCCAGTACGTGTGAAGCACCCACTATGTGCCAGATACCTGTAAGTTTGGGAACCAGCCCCACCCCTAATCTTGCAGAGCCAAGGACAGGCTGGGGAAGACTGATGTTAACCAAACAGGACTAGGCTCCTTGTGGCTACCGCCTCTGTGATGGTTCCTGGAATGTGTCACCTTGACCTGGCCATGGGGAGCCCACTTATTTGGTTTTTATTTCTCAGTGTGTCTATGAGAGTGCGTCCAGATCAGATTAGCATTTGAATTGGCAGGCTGAGTAAAGCAGATTGCCCTTTCCAAAACATATGGGCCTGATCCAATCCATTGAAGGCCTGACTAGAACAAATCGGCAGAGGAAGGGAGAATCTGCTCTCTTTCTGCCTGACTGTTGAGCAGGGACATGAATCTTCTCCTGCCCTCACACTGGGACTCACACCATCAGTTCTCCTGGTTCTCAGGCCTTTGGATTCAGAATGGAACCAAACCACTGGCTTTAGCAGGTCTCCAGCTTGTAAATGACAGATTGTGGGACTTCTTAGCCTCCGAAATCACGTGAGTCAACTCCTTACAATAAAGCTCTTTATATGGATAAATAGAATGTGTGTGTGTGTGTGTGTGTGTGTTCGTGTTCTGTTTTTATTGGTTTTGTTCTCTGGAGAACCCTAAGACCCCCTCTGAGAAGAGCTAGGAAGAAAAGGCACACACAATGTGCCTGAGAACACACAATGGGAGTATCCGACTTGTCCAGGTGTTGAAGGAGGCCTTCTCCTAGGGAGGGACCACAGAGCTGGGGTACTAGAGGTGGCCAGCAGCTAACTAGGTGAAGAAGGGGAGGGAAGCACCTCTGGTATAGAGAATAAATAGCATGTGCAAATGTCCTGAGGTTAGCACATGGGTGAATATGAGAAATTGGAACAAAGTTCAGTGGCTGGAGTCCAGAGAGCTACACAGCTAGGTGTGGAATGAGGCTGAGGAGGTACATCGAGGCCCGATCACATGGAGCTTCACAGGTTGTGTGGAGGGGTTGGGTCTTGACAGCATCGTCTTGACTGTGCTAGTTGTTACTGTTACTGCTGTTACTGTGAGTTTTCAGATGATGAAAATAAGGCTCAGAGAGGTTCATTCATTTATCCATCAAATATTTATTGAACACCTACTATGTATTGGGCACCATGCCAGGTGTTGAGGAAATAGGTTGAGTGGACAGGCAAGGTCTCACTGCTGGGAGCTTTCATGCATGGGAGTGCCACAGGCAGGGTGAGGACTTAGGTCTGCCTGTCCGAAAGGCTCTGTGCTCACCTGTCTTATGGATGAAAGAGGCCCACAGGTCTGATCACAGGATCAGACCCGAATCACCTTGCCACTCCCTTTGAGCCTTCCCAGGTGCATCTGTCTCTTACATGTCCACTCCCATCTTGCCATCTGCTTCCTTGGAAGACTTGAACTGACTCTTCTATCCCCCTTTTATTACTTCCTTAAGCCAGTCTCAAGTGGATTTCTGTCACTTTCCATTGAACAAGGTCTGATAAACACAATACTCCTCCTAAGGCCCTTGGGTCTTGTCCAGAAGGTGATGGAGACACTACAGGGTTTTAAGCTGAGGTTGTGATTAAGTCTCTGTGTGGCGCCCTCCTGGCTCATGGGGAGGGGTGAGTAGGAAGGGGAGACTGGAGGAGGGACTCCAGTCAGGGGTTCTGGAATAGTCCCAAGGATATGAAGTGAAAGCCAAGCCAGGCAGTGGAAGGGTGAATGGAAGGGAGAGGATGGATTTGAAAGATATTTTTAAGAGAGTCTTAATAGGATTTGTTGACTGATTGGAAAGAAGTGTGTTGGGCCAGTGAGCAGGGAGCAGCATAAAGAGCCTCCTAGTGGCCAGCTCTGCAAATTACAATGGTGATGATGCCCTTTCACTGAGGGCTTACAGCTGCCCTAGGAGGTAGTTAACACGATTATCCCATTTTACAGATGAGAAGACTGAGGCTGAGAGAAGTTACCAAAGCTTTCCCAATGTCTGGGAGTTCACAAACGGTGTTGCTGGGATTTAAACCCAGGGCCATTCTGGCTTTAAAAATCAGTGTGCCCAGCTCCCACCCTGTGCCTGGCTATCAATTCTGTCCCCGTCTCCTCTTGCTTCCTGGGCTGTCACCACACTCTGTCTGAATGGACAGAGGGATAGGCCAGATTTCCTCATCATTTTTCATCTTCTTTGTTCTTTTTCCTAAATTATCGATTGTACTCTTTAAGAAGCTGGTTCATTGGCTGAAGAGAGAAAAGAAATTGAAAAGAAGACCTTGCCAAAATGCATTACGTCACTGTGGTGTAACCGTTGTTTTTATGTATGGTCCTTGCTTCCCATAACAAGAACTAGCAACATTTTCACATAATTGGCAGTCCCTTAATGGCCTTGGCCATCAGTTCCCTGTGCCAACCTGGACATGGCCTTTGATGTCAGAGGCATCTGACTTTTTAAAATGAACTACAATGTGCTTTTGCATTCTTGGAAAGGAAAATGATTTTGCAAAGAAAGCCACCCTCCTCCTGTCCTTTGGCCCCCGAGGATCTGCACAGCCCTGCCGGAGCCTCTTGGCAAACATGGAAGCTACCTTCTTCCTACCTGCCCCATCCTCTCCAGATCGATCCCTTAGTGATTTCACTCTGTGAGCTTTACTCTTCACTTCCAACACATCACATCGCATCCTTTTTCAGGAGACTAACTTCTCTGAAGTCCAGAGAGTCAGCGGGCCTCTGCATGCAAAGGGAGTATGAACAGTAGAGACAAAAGAACAAATGATCATGCTCAGCTCTGATTAAAAAAAAAAAAGAAAAAGAAAGAAACGGGGGGCGTCTGGGTGGCTCAGTCGTTAAGCGTCCGCCTTCAGCTCAGGTCATGATCCCAGGGTCCTGGGATCGAGTCCCACATTGGGTTCTCTGCTCAGAGGGAAGCCCGCTTCTCCCTCTCCTGCTCCTCCTGCTTGTGTTCTCTCTCACACTGTCTCTCTCTCTGTGTCAAATAAATAAATAAAATCTAAAAGAAAGAAAAGGAACAGGGCAAAAGAGTTTCATGGGGAACCGAAGTAGACCAGGTTCGCACAGGGAGATTTCTGGCCTGTCTTGTTCCTGGAAGGGAACAACGGGCTGCTTTGAGACCGTGTCCACCAGAGGCACTGAGACGACAATTTCTGGGATGCCCGTTGGATTCAAATTGTTTCCCAAAGAGTCAGTACACTTTGACTGGAGCCCCATGAAAGGAAAGGGTCTGGGGAGGGAAGAGAAAGACTGGAAATCAAGGGTGAGTGCCCCCTGCTGTGTTAGGCGCCTCAGGACTCAGCGTCTCACTGAGGAGCCCCCAGGACCTGGCACCCATGTGACCTCACCCACATTTTGCAGGTGTGGGGAGTGCCCTTTGGAGAGGTGAGACCACCCTGTCTGTAAAAGGTGGGGCAAAGCTTTGAATTCAGCTGGGGGACTCCAAGCCTGCCGCTCTGCCTCCCACTAGGGGACAGGAGTGGGCACCCCCTTGTGAGAAGCATGTCTCCAGAGATCTGGCCAGAAGATCACTTTATGTTTCTCACTTTTCTCCTGATGATGAAAACTAAGCCAATGCTCCACCACAGCCCTTTAAAGGTGATGCTCAGATCCCCCCAGGCCTGACCTCGGGGTCCCACACATGGCAGTGACCATATCTTACTGCTGGGCCTCCACTGTACCGGGTGCCCTCCAGGCCTGCAAATGCTTGGAAGAGCCCACAAGGGTCCTCGTAGACCTCATGCCCAGTACATGCATCTTCCACTCTAGCCACCCCTCAAGGCCCTCTGCCACTCAGGAGCTTTGGGCCCCCGGTCCTGTGTCGGCTCTGAGGGTGCCCCAGTCCAGCTCAGGGATATCCTGGCCAATGCAGTCCCTCAGCAGCCTCACTGGTCCCTGGGCATACGGGGCAAGTACCCGAGCTGAGCTTGCAGGACAATCGCTGGGACAGATGCAGGGGCTCTCAGCCGCTGCCTTCCTGGGACTCTGCTATGCAAAGTCACATCCTCATTCTCCTTTCAGCACCAATAAACAACGCAAAATCTCATGAAATTGACTCCTTGGGGGCCTGCCCGGGCTTTCCCTAAACAGGCCCAGGCTTGTCCAAATTCCAGAGTGGGCTCAGCTAGAATCCTACCTCTCCAGCTTGGTTTAGGAAACAATTTTCTATCTACTCTCCCATATGAGCTTCAGAATAATCCCTGAAGTTGGCGGCTGTCACAGGGCTTTCTCCTGTGCAGATGGGGAGGCCGAATCTCAGGTCACACTGGAGGAAGGAGGGTCAGGGTCAGGTTCCCGGGCTTGTGAGCGTGCGGCTCCTCGCCCCGCTGAGCGGCCTGCCTTGCATTCTCTTCTTGTGGGCTGTGGCCCTAGCATGAGTCTGGGGTCAGACACCCTGCCTTCCTATCCTGGCTCTCTAGCAAGTTCCTTGACTCCCCTCAGCCCCATCTCTTGGTCTGTAAAACAGACGTAGAAACCATCCCCTCCTCTTGAGGCTGCCCTGGGCAACAAACAGAACAACACCTACACAGAACCTCCGAGCTCCCCAGCTCAGAGAAGCCGCTTACTGGCCCCCCATGTCCCCGCAGACAGGCCAGAGACAACCGTGTCCCAGCCAGAACACAACACTCTGAGTGAACTGCCACGCATCTTTCCTTTGAGGAAATGCTCCCCCGCCCCCGCCCCAACTCAACACCTTTGCTCTAAGATGAGTGCAAAAATACACCTTCTCCTACAGAGTTCTTGGAAGGATTAAAGCCATAAATGTGAGGACCTTTTTGGGAGACTGTGGCAGCCTCATCGATTATTATTGTCACCACCAGCTGTCACCAGGTGTCACTAGATGCCCTAGAACCTCCCTTGTGTGGATGTTTCTGGAAGATTCTCCGAAGTATGGCGGGAAAATCGAGACATGCCTTGCTGACTGAGCCCCCAGGAAGGGGTGGTGGGGAGCACATTTGCCACATCAGCTCCTCTGCATCTCAGGAGGGGCCTTTTCCCTCTTTCGTGGGTGAGGAAACAAGCTCAGCAGGATGACTGCGCAAACCCGGGGTTGCTTGGCCTGCAACAGGAGAAGCAGAAGAGGCAGGCTTTAGTTCCATCTGACTCTCCCCTGATGAAAGACCCAGGAGAAACAACTCGGAAGGCTAGTCGACAGCACCTCAACAGAGCCTCTTCTGATCCTTCTCCACCAGGACTTTTGTTAAAAATCAGAGCATGCGTGAATAAGAGGTAAAAGAAAGAAATAGTCCAACAGTAGCCTGTTAGAAAATGCTCCCAAATGGGAGGCCAGGCAGAGGCTCCCTGAACAGGACTGTACTGGTAAGGAGGGCAGTGACAGGTCTGAGGCAGCCACGCAGGCTGACTTACAACCTGGGGCCAGGGAGCACCCGCAGAGAAACCTGATTCCAGAAGTGGAACCCAGCAACTGGGGTCTGGTGGCTGCGTCTTTGTCAGGCAATGGCGCCCTCTTCTGGTAGCATTGAGAGAGGCGGCTTCAAGGAGAGGTCTTCCTCACAAGCTGCAAGGTCAGACACTTAACGCTAATAATTGAAACAGTTAACAGTGATGATGATGGTAACACAAATAGTAATACTACATAAGCACCTTAGCAGGAGGAGGAGAAAGAAGAGAGGATCTGATAGAGTACCTTGCCGCAGGCACTGAACAAAGGTTTTGCAGAAGTGATCTCATTTTGTCTTGAGGACCAAGATTTTTGTTAACTTCCAGAAGACTAAGGGAGATCCAGAGGGGTTAAGGGACTTGCCCCAGGAAAAGATGGGCATGGATTTGTATGCCTGCCACCAGCCTGCACTCTAGAGCTTGGAGAAAGGCACTATGTGCCCATTTCATTGATCCCCAGTTGGCATCTTGACAACACGGTCCATTTTTCTATCCTATGCTATACAGGTGGTCGACATGCTGGGCGAATTCAGTGCAGCTTTGCAATGGGCCACAAAAGCAGGATCCTGAGCCTATAGGTTTGCGAAATTTTAGCAAGTAAATATAATGTGCGGTTAAATTGGATTTCCCATAAACAACAGGTTGGTAGTGAAAAATATAGTGTAAAATAGTAATAAAAATATAGTGTAAAATGGTAAAAGAAAAATATGTAGTGTAAAAAACATCCCAAATATTGCCTAGGACATGCTTACACTTAAAGAACTTGTTTACCCAAGATTTGAATTCAAGTAGGTGTCCTGAGTCTTACTCGCTCCTCTCCCCAGATTAGGAGGCCTGCATTGTAAGTTGTGTGACCTTGTGGATTTTACACAACTCCTGGGCTTTAGCTATGGTGTCATAGAAACAACTTCTGGAAAAAAAAAAAGAAAAGATAGAACTTCCGCCTCCCAGAGTCATCACGATAACTGGTATCCCCCTACCAGCCACGATTCCTCGGATGCATCATATCCTCTCTCTTAGCCATGAGATCCTCAGGAGCCGGGCAGACACTGCCTGGGATAATTCAGCAGATGATGATGTCAGAGCCCCGGTCAGCTTCTCTGTGACTCGTTTAGCCTTTCCCAGATGTTCACGCTTGTTCCTCATTCTGTATCCTCACAAAACCATGTCCAGAGGCAGAAAAGCGTTGTGGTGGAGCATTTCCATCCCAGCCAACTTCCCCTCATTGTCTAAAATTGGTTCAAAAGAGGCTGGGGATATGAGTATCTGGCATTTTCAGCCTCAGGAGGGGCAGACACTGTCTACCTGCGAAGAAAAGACAAGAAAAACAGCTGTTGGTCAAGAGCACATGGCTTCCACTCATCCCCTGCCCGAGCGGTCTGTGGGAGCAGCCACAGAAGGTCAGCACGCAGAGTGTGGGGCCCATGCCTGCTCCCAGAGCCCCCGATGCAAATGCTGTGCGGCTGTGGTCTTGGTTTTAGCACCGCCCAGATGCATGGCGAGTCATTAGGAAATCACAGGACGAGTGGGTAAGGGACGGCAGGCTGGGCTCAGGCTGGGGAGCAGAGACCCACGGAGAGACCCAGGAGCAAGAAAGTAAAGGGGATGACTTCACGGGTCATTTCTAAGGAGCCCCAACAGAAGGCTGTGATTTGGGGGACTTTGAAAAGTTCCCTGCCAGCCAGGTCACTGGTCCCTGGGGCCGCTACCAAGGGCCTCTCCCTCTGTCCCCAGCTGCTTTTTGGAGGAAGCAAATACATTGCATGAGGGGGAACCAAACCAAGAACTCAGAAAATAGGACATTGTTAAAGCTGAAGAAGCAGGGAAGGTTCATTGAATTAGTAAAAAATAAATAAATAAATAAAAATGGACTCCTGTCTTATTGACTTCTCCCTAAGCTGCACGTCCTAGTCAGTCCCAGAGCACGAACCCACAGCAACAAGGTCTGGCCCCAGAGGCAACCCCTTGCCCTCTGTAAATCAGGCCTTCTATTCTCATTCTTGTGTTCAGGAAGCATAAAGACAATTAATTTGTCCTTCTTTGACCAAATTGGAAAGAAAAATGGAATTTACGTAAACATCCCTCCCATCAGTAGAAGATTGGTTAAATAATGATGTCTTCACCATCTGGTGGAAAACTATGCAGGTGCTAAAGCGAATGGGGCTGACCCAGCTGTGCGAATTTGGAATGATCTCCAAGATATATTCTTAAGTGGAACAGAGCAGATATATGTCATGGTATCATTTTTGTTTAAAAAATATATATGTAGGGATACCTGGATGGCTGAGTGGGTTAAGCGGCTGCCTTCAGCTCAGGTCATGATCCCAAGGCCGTAGGATCGAGTCTCACATCGGGCTCCTTGCTCAGCTGGGAGCCTGCTTCTCTTTCCTTATGCGGCTCTCTCTGTTTGTGCTTTCTCGCTCGCTTTCTCTCTGACAAATAAATAAATGAAATCTTAAAAATATATGTGTGTGTATATATTGTATATTTATATCTGTGAATGCATACACGTGATGCATGCTGGAAGAATGTACTAGAACCTGGTGACACCAGTTTCCTTGGCAAAATGGCTGGGGGATGGAAGGGAGAATTCATTTTTATTGTATCTTCATGTTCTAGTTGAATTTTTAGAATGATGTGTGTATGTTAGTTAAATAATAAGTGATAACCTTTATTAAGCACTTACTGGTGAGACACGGTTCTAAGCACTCTACACGTTATCACATGCAGTCACCTTCCCCCTGTGGAGTGGCTCACGTGGCCTTGTTTCTGGGAACACAGATGACCAGCCAGGGACTACATTATCCAGCCTGCCTTGCACCTACAGACGCCACATGCCTGGTTCTCACCAATGAAATGTCTGACACAACCAGGATGGAGCTCTTAAAAATCAGGGCCCCCTGTGTGCTTGTTTCTCCTTCTACCCCAGGATGCAGGGGATTTGTAGACCCCAGAGGAAGACGGAATCGCAGAATGAAAGGCACCTCATCTCCTGAATGACCTCAAGGAGGGAAGTCTCCTGCCAACCAGAATCGCCTGCATTGGACCACGGCTTAACACATAAATAGAACACAGTGAAATTAATTCTGTGGGCGAACATGTAGAATTGTCAAGTTTATTTCTGACAGCAGCCAGTGTTACTCTAACTCATGTCAGAAAGCCTAAAGGATCTTACTGGATGCTAAGTGCAGAATAAACTGGCCAGAGCCCCACGGTGGGCATGGGAAGCCCAGTTCAGATGTTCCATGGGTGAGACCAGTGGTGTTAAGGAAAGGAGATAGAATCTGGATGCCTGTAGGCAGGAAAGTGCAGCGATATGGGAGAGGATCAGAGGAAGAGCCTCAAATCCCTCTCCTGAAAATCACCTCAGGAAAACCAGTGAATGTCCGGCCAGAAAGCCAGGGTCTTTAGTTCAGCATGAGTTTCTGTCACATAAGGACTTCTTACTCATTTTTCCCCAATTGTCTTCAAAATGCCTTTCTCTAGTTGGTTTGTTGGAACTGGGATGCAGATAAAGGATCCCAATATTGCCTTTCTCGGGATGTTTCTAAGTTCTCTTTCTTCAGTGATTCTCTCCCCCTCCTCCTGCCGGCCATCTGTTTCTTGAAAAAGCAGGGTCGTTGTTCTGGTAGAAGCTCTCACATTATGGACTTGACTCGTTAACTAATGCTGCGTACACGCTCCTTTCTGCCACAGGCATCCTGGAAACTTAGTTCTGGAAGCTTGGTGAGACCCCAGGTGAGTGTTTGGCAACAATACCTTACAGGTGGTTCCGTGGACTTCCCACTGTATCTGGAGACATCTCGTGTGTGGGTGGCCCCACTTTGGTGATGTTCAATTGTCCGCTGAGTTAACATAATGTCAGACCTCCCC
>RCUC01116721.1:0-31272 GCA_003697995.1 Taxidea taxus jeffersonii
CAGCCTCCCGGCGTAGTCACCATATTCTCGTTCTTGTCTCCAGGAGCTGTAATTGGTACACTTTATAGGACACGTCTCTCTCTTTATCGAAAAGAAGGAAGAGAGAATAAATTGTAGGACCAACACCCATGCACCTGCCAGCGGAACAAATAAATGGGGACACTCACAATCGTCCCTCAGCTGCCGTCCTCTGAAAAGACAGACAGACCATTCGGGGCAAAGGGACGTCTCCTTGGCCCCTCTCTGTTTCTCACTAGGCTCTCTCGCGACCATGAAGTTTGTATGTTTCACAGCCGACCTTCTGTATTTTTGTTGCCGGTATGTGCGAGTGTGGCAATCATAATGTCGTTTTTAGTTTTTAAAATGCACAGAATGTGTCCGCATATTTCATTTGCCTTTTAATTGTTTTTACTGATATTTCAAGATCTCGAATTCGTGGTAACTGCTCATTGTGTCTCATCACACAGTTAGTGAAAGGCACTTATCCATGTCGCCGTGACTGTGCCACGGCAGACACCTGTGTGGTACGGCTGGCGGGAGGGCACAGAGGTCCCTTGGTGGGGCAGCATCCTCGGAGGGCCAACCGTACTCTCTTCCCAGGTGGCAACAAGGGACCTCTGTTTATATGCCCGGGAAACCCTTCCTTTACCTCCTTGCCAAATCCTGGTGTTGCTGGAATCGGGGTGCTCAGCACAATTTAATTTTCATTTCCCTGTTTGCTAGAGAAGTGGCCCTCTCTATAATTTTATTGGCCCTAGGGCTTTGTCCTCAACAAGAGCCCCTTTCTGCTCTATGTTCTTGCCACTGGGTGCTTTTCCTTCTTCTTGTTGATCTGTCGAAGATTTTTACATATTCTGGATACCCATCTTTTGCTGGTCTCAATGAAAACATGTTTTCCTAAATTGTTGTTTTATATTTTTGCTACAAATGTGATATTCATAAACCATCTGCCGTCTTCGCTGGGTATCTCAGAGGTTTACTTTAAGGTTGGCCCCGAGACGGACGGCTCGCTCGCTTTAACTGCCTTGGGGTCCCATCTTGTAGCTACGCCACGATTTGCTGCCTCGTTTTCTCTCTTGGTGAACCTGTAACTGGGGTCACTTTCCCCCACATAACCGATCAACGCATTTACACACGTCTCTTTGTATAAGGAGCCGGGGGGCAGTTGCTTTTGAGTATTTGCCTGGAGAAACCGTTTCCATGTCGAAAGACACACATCCTGCTGCCTTTGTAGTCGGTGACTCGGTCTGCGAAGTAGCGCACGTCTTTCTCTCAGTCCTGCTTTGCTTTCTGTCCAGGAATTGCGTTCTTTACCTTCTTTGTTTCCTTTATCCCACAGCTTGGGTTCGCTCTGGCTTCTTCAGCTTCTGCGGTGGAGCCTCAGGTCCTGTGTCCTCAGCCCGTTTACCCGCCGCAGCCCGTGCTCCCCTCAGCCCCCTGCGCCCCTCATTCTCCCCGTTATGTAGGAATGTGCCTTGATACCAGGCTCTTTCCTTGCCTTTGCTCTCCACTGGTTCCTTACCTGGGAGTTCACCGGTTTCACTGTTTCCTTCTTTCTTCCTTCCCGGGCCCACCTGTTCTCCTCTAGCCCCTACGGTTCCCTGAGGACTTCCATCTTCTCCTTTTTGCTGCAGCCTTAAATGCCACTGTTTCTCTGTGGTCACTGTTCAGGGCCTTAGACCTGCCTCCAGGGCCGGCGGGCCTCCCCTTTGCAGCCCCCGGCTGCCCCGCCTTTCCTGCTCTCCGAGCCCAGATGCCCCAGCTGTCGGGGGTTTCTCTCACCACGTCTTCACATGTCCTTCTCAGTCCTTCACAGAAGCTGTTGTTACTGTGTGCGCCCATGTGTTCACGAGGGGTGCGCCCCCCGCCCGGAGAAGCACCGGGAAGGCAGGGGCCCCGGCTATCTGGTTTGCCCCTATGCCCCCCATGTCCAGCACATGTCCTGAGGCCTCCCAGGCCCTCGACAGCTCTGGTGAGTGACTGCACAGTGGGGCAGGGACCCTGCACCCACAACTAAGCCACTCTCTCGGAAGTGACAATACGATGAGGATAGTTCCTCACTTAAATAAAACCTTAGAAGTGCTTTAATTTTCTTTTTATGGTGGCAAAATTAGACAGAATGTAAAATTTACCTTTCCTGCCATTTTTAGGTATACAATCCATTAAATACATTTATAGCATCTGCCACTGTCACTGTGATCTGGTTCCAGGGCTTTTCTACCTTCCCGAGGGAAGCTGTGTCCTGCTGGGGAGCCCCTGTTGACTGTGACGACCCAGGCCTGGTTTCAGGGAGGGCCGTCTGGGTTATCATGGCTTCCACTTCCCAGCTGAGGAGGGGGAGCCCTGGGGGGACAGGTGGAGGGAGGCAGTGGCACAGCAGGCCGTTGGAGCCCTGACAGGATGCCCACTCCACGGGCTCAGGGACTTGAGTCGTTCATCCTGGATATTCTTGCTTCTAGAACAGTCCTGATGCCCCACAGAGGTCCATGGATGGGCTGAGTGGCTGACCTCTGAGCCCTTTCTGACCGCTGTTCCAGAACCTTCTACAGAACCACGCTCTCCCCTGGGACATCTTTGCTGCAGAGGTTCCTTGACTCACCCACACAGAGAGCTGAGCCGCGAACGTGGCTGAGCTGCGTGAATCCTCTTTGTGCCGCGAGAGGCCCCGGGCCAGGCTGCCCAGCTGAATGCCCGTGAAGGGCCAGCCTGCCTTCCGCATCCCTAGGGCCTGCCTGCTGGTAAGCTCTGGACGCCGAGCCGGCCGGGCCCTGGGGACAAGCCCCCGTGCGGATTTACAGGTCTCCGTCTGCAGAGAGAGGCTCTCGATGCCCCCCTGGGGTAACTGTTTATTTAAATAAACTCAATAAACTCGGAAAAGGTGACAGACTCTGGTCAAACTTGCAGCGATTCCGCGCCCACCGCCCTGGAGAGGCTAAACAGACTTGGTGGTTTCCATGGCAACCTACAGGAGCCGTCATGTTTATGAAGCGCCGCGACGAGCAGAAACGGGGGCGCAGGCAGGCAGCCTCGGCGGGAGCCACCAAGGATTGGGCTCCAAGGTTCCGCGCGCCTCCCCGTCAGTCAGAACAAGGACCTTCCAGCCCGACGGCGCCCAGACAGGCCGAGCTGCTCCCCAGAGCGTTCTGCTGGGAGAGATCTTGCTTTGCAGGCTGGGAGGAGCTGGGGATTTCTCACTCTGCGGAGGCTTCCTGCTTTCCTGGAGGCCCGAAATCTGGGAACGTGGAAGCCAGGAAAAGGCGAAGGTCACTGTGTTGCAACCAGCCTCCTCCCCCCGCAACACACACACACACGCACACGCACACGCACAAGGCCTCACAGTCCCAGCGCTCCAGCCCCAAATGCCGAGTCTCATCTGCAGTGTAGACAGCTGTGTCCGAGACGGAGTCTACACGGGGCTCGCGTAGCATTTAGGCCGGTTCGGCCTCTCCCTCCCCGAGTGCGTCTCGCTTCCCGGCTCGCTGCTTCTCCAGCAGGCTCTCAGGTGTGCCTCCCCTGCTCTTCTCTGCCTGTCTTCACCTTGGTCCTCCCACCTGGCCCCTGATAACCCTCCCCCGTTCAGTGCGTTCTGACTTGATGCCCTTTTCCCTTTCCTCAAAAACACCAAGACTAGTCCCAGGCCAGGGCCGATGCCATCCTGTTCCTGCGTGCTGACGAAGTTCTTGCCACGGATTCTTAAGGCCGGCTCTTTCCTGTGTTCAGGACGCGGGTAGACCGTCCTCTGGCCCTGAGCACCCCGCCACGCCCGCCCCAGCCCTGTCTGCCCCCCGCTCTAGATGGGAGCACGTGTGCCCCCGCTGAGCCTGGGGAACGCGGCGGGTCTGCCGGGGGCTGTGCTGGGCGTGCGGACACCCTCTGGACATCAAACACTTGTTTCAGAAAAAAAGAAGGCGAAGATGTGGCTCCATAATTTTTCATATTGGTTCTCTATTGAAATGATGATTTTTGAATCAATTGGGTTTAATGGACTATATTATTCAAATTAGTATCACTTTTTCTTGACTTTTTCAAAATGCGGCTGCTGCGCCAAGTAAGATTGCACACGAGTCGCACGGCGGCTTGCTGGGGCCGTGCTGGGCGATGCTGTCCCCGTGCCAAGGCCCGGGCCTGCAGCCTCGCTCCGCTGGGAGGTGCGAGCCGGTCCCCTCCCTGGCCGGGCCTCGGCTGCCTCCTCGGCTCTGGGAGGAGGGCGTGAAGCGTGCGGAGCCCGCAAGGAGAGCGGAGCGCCTGCCTGTCGGGGACAGAGGCCGAGTCCGCGTGGGAAACGTGACTCGAACACAGGGCGGACAAGCTCTTGGATTAGAGCACCTGGTTCATTTCTCAGCAAAACACACGAAGAAGCCCTCGTCCTTGCTGAGAAAGGCGGGGTGGGCCGCAGGGGAAGCTGAGCCCCGGACGCCCACGGCACCTGGGCCCCCTCCACCCCGCCTGTGGCCTCCCCCTCGTGCTACTCTCTCCTGCCGCCCCTGCTCCTTGGCGCCGCTGGGTGTCCCACCCACCCCATCCCTGCCAGGCCCACTTCATCTACCTGTGGACCGGGGCCACGGCTCTCGGTGCCGTCCCTGGGGTGGGAAGAGGCCCCACCGAGGTCCACGCCCATAGGATTTCCTTTGATGGGGTTCAGGACACCCCAAAAGACGGCCTCCTGCATATTGGCTGTCTTAAGAGGCAGGAATTTGGGAAAGGAGCAGAAGCAGGAAGGTCACTCTGATCTTCCCCCGTGTCCTCCCCTGAAACAAGCATGACACCCTCCTGTGGGGTGCCCCCCGCACCCGGAAGAGCATCGCACGTCCGCACCCCCGGACGCACAAGCCCGCTATTCCCCGCTGCTCACATGCTGGCCCCAGGCCCCTTGACCTGCCATTCTCGGCCATGGGCTGCGCCCCCACCACACCCAGCAGCGGATGCGCCTGCCGGTTGTTTCTCCTGGTCTCCTGATTCCTTACGAAGGCCCCCGGGCCACGCAATCCGTACACTGTGGAGATGTGGGTGCTGCTGTCCTGCTCCTCTATCCACCTAATTTCTGGACGCCGCCAGGGGCCTACGAGGGTCCAGGACAATCGTTCCCTCCCCGACGTCTTACACCTGCCTCCCCCTCGAGCCACCCCGGTGTGACCGGCTCCGGGAGGACGGCAGACACCGTACTGGTCACGGTCGTGGCTCTGTTCACACTGGGCCGTGCATCCCGTGTCTGGGGTGGAGGTCAAGGCTCTGTGTCTGTGGTCTCGGGCCGCTGGTGGTGTTCCGGTTACCGTTACTACCGCTGTCGGTCTCTCGGTGAGGCGCCGGGAGCAGGAGGACCAGGGATGTGGGAGGGGGAGGAGCAGGGCCTGGGCCCGCTGGGCAGGGGCACAGGCCATGGTTGTCGCTGGGTGTGGCCCGCCAGCGGCAGCGGAGGCAGGGCTAGGTGGACGTACGATGACAAGATGGGGCCTCTGCGGGGCGAGGCCGTGGGGGCCCCCGGGGACACGCGGCTCTCTCCCACCTGCTCTCTGCCCCGATCACGGCCCGGGGGCCACTTCCCACCCGCGGCATTTTCACTGGAGTTTCTTGCCGTGGCCACACAGCACAACAGACCGGACCACCTCCTCCGACAGAGCAGACCCGTCCGATGGGCCGGCGCCGGTCCTGGGCCGCTAGTCGGGCCTCCCTCCCATCCCGAGCGCCCGCTCCTGGCTCCCAGTCATGCCGGCACCTGCCACGGGTCCTGCTCACCAGTGTGGGGTCCCAGTGACCCCCTCACCTCGGGTCAAGCCTCTCAGTGCTTCCCTTTCTGTGGCAGCCTGGCTATGTCTGCGGTGTCAGGGATGGGGACCCGGGGGGCCGTGGGGCCGAGGCAGGAGGCCTCCTTTGCAAAGCTGACCGGTACTTACTTCATGGAGCGTGTGTCCCGCCCGCATAAATGCTCAGAAGCCTCAGGCAGGAGCCAAGTCCAGGCCCCGTCCCCTGAGGACTCACGGTGAACCAGACTGTCCCCTCAGCGTAGCCCCTGCCCCCAGATCCAGTGAACCTTGAGGCTGGGGACTCTGGTCATTTATGGACGGGAGGGGAGGCCCAGAGAGGCCAAGGGCCCGCCCAAGGTCACATAGCTACTTAAGGGTGGGCGGGCTGGCCAGCGGCCCCTGCTTCCCCCACCACCGCGGTGTCCTTATCGGCCGCCCAGCAGGTGAACTCCGGGGCTCAGGCTCTGCTATCGCGCCAGGCCGGCGTCTGACCCTAGAGCCCAGCCACTTCTCCCTGTGACTCCATCAGTGCTTTATTCCTTCTGAGCCGTGACCCAGAAAAACCCCATTTGTGGAGCACAAAGCTTGCTGCCTGCTTGGAATTCACGAGCAATAATCGCTCCCTTCGGATGCTTCGCAGGGACGGGGGAGTGGAGCCAGCCGGAACGGGGCCCCAGCTGGCTGGAGGTGCCGCAGCTCAGGGCACCAGGCCTTGGCACCGCAGGCTCTCCGAGGCGGGGACCCTGGTGAGGGGCAAGGTTTGCTTTCCTGCTCCAGAGAAGTACAAGACGGAGCATTCAGAGGAACCGTGCCTGGAGGCTGCTTCCCCACAACAGAGGCAAGGCAGGGCTCCACCAGGACAGGCAGGGACCCGGACTCCTGGGGGGCCCACAGGGGCCGGCTGGGCCTCCGCCTTCACCTATTAGAGACCCCGGGGAAAATGGGCACAAACTCTGCCTGGGAGGAGGGGTTCCCGCAG
Organism: Taxidea taxus jeffersonii; assembly: GCA_003697995.1. Taxonomy (NCBI): domain Eukaryota; kingdom Metazoa; phylum Chordata; class Mammalia; order Carnivora; family Mustelidae; genus Taxidea; species Taxidea taxus. The sequence continues at coordinate 6,721 of RCUC01116721.1, forward strand.
GCGTGGGGGGCCTGCAGAATGTTGTGAAAATCCAGACTCCGTGCCCGTCACCCCTCAAACTGAGCCTGTGCTCTCGGGAGCCTTGGCTCTCCTGCTCTCTGGCTTTTCCTGCAGTCCCAGCCTCCCCCGCACCCTGGGAACGCGGCTGCGTCGCAGCGCCGTCCTCACGTAGGGGTGTGTGAGATCACGGGACTCCCCCGGGGGAAAAGCAGGTAGAACTGATTCTCTACTGACATCAAAGGGAAACTCACCCGTTAGCCCCTTCCTCTCAACGAAGCCCCGAGACAGTCGGGGGCAGGGAAGGCTGCTGGGGAAGGAGCTTCGGTGACTCGTCCCCCAGGCCTTTGGCAGCTGGAGGCTGTCCCAGACGCCTCCCGGACGGCCTGTTCACAGAGGAAACCCAGCAGTGTCTGGCGGCAAGACCCCCGAGAGAGCGTTAGGTGAGCCTCCCTCACCCACGGGGGTGGACCCGTGCACCAAAAGCGGGTGTTGATGGAGGGCGGTCGCACAGACAGCGATTGCCCGTGGTCGTGCAGGATCTGGGCCCCCTGCTTCAGACCCGGCATCACTCCCCTCCCCACACGACCTCCCAGAACGAGGCCTTGGAGACAGCCCGGGATCTGAGGTCACACAGACCTGCCTCTGAATCCCACTCACTTGCCGTGTGATTCTGGGTCCGTTGCGTACCGTCTCTGAGCCTCAGCTTCCTCAGCTGCAACAGGGAGAGAATGGGCCTTCTCTGGGGAGAGGAGGAAGAAGTCTCAGTCACATCCTGGCTTGTCCCCTTACTGAATGCAGCTATGAGGCCTGGACAGAGAGCCCACGCTGGGACTCAGAAAAAGAAAGGGCAGCAGGCAGGTGGGAGATGCTGACAAGAGTTGGGAGAAGCACCAAGCTGGTAGCGAGGGTCCCGTTTCACTGTCCTCTGGCGTTGGCCAGCCTGGCCTCACATGAGGCAGCACAGAGCACAGATGCATTCACCGGGTATGGACAGAAAGTGCCTCGCTGGGGGCCTGTGGAACAGGAAGGGGGCGCAGGAGATGGAGAGATGGTGGGGAAAACCCACGGTTTTGTTTTTCCTTGTCCCCCTGTAGATCTGTGGGAATGCCGCCCATGGGGAGGACGGTTTTCCCCCTACGGAGTGGCGGTCCTGAGAGTAATAGGTGGGCATGGGAGCTCCCCATGCCTTGTCCTCTCTGTCCTTCTCACTGGGACGCAGACACAAGCGCGAGTGCGGCATGAATGCGGAGGACAGAGTGACAGCCAGGGTTTCTGGTCAGAGGACGACAGATGGGGGACGGAGCCCTAGAGAATGAGCACGCCAGGAGGTCAGGAAGAGAATGGGAATCGAGGCCGCTGCCCCACAAAGGGACATATCAGCTTTGGGGTCACCTCCAAGCTGGGCACATCATTCTGACCTTCGAAGGCACACTGTGGACTTAGAACATAAACCACAGGATCCGCGGCTGCCTGGGGCCCAGAAGGGCCACCTGCTGCCATGCACCGTGGGCTGATCCAAGTGGCGCTGCAAGACTTTAAAAACCGGGCTGACGGGGGGACCGAGCCACAGAAGGAGCACTGGACTCCGTTCGGAACATAACCAGCTTGGTTATCTGCCCACAAAGAAAGCATCCACTCTATCCGTGGGATGTAAACAAGACCTAGGGTCTCATAACATGATATTCAAAATATCCAAGGTCCGACCCCCAACCCCCTGGTATGCTGGAAACCAGGGGAAAGTCAGCGTGCAAGCTGAAAGCCGACCCCAGTTCCCGATGCCCGATGGCACAGACGTCGGCATTATTAGGAAAATACTTGGAAAGCTGTGCTTTAGGAAGTAGGGGCAAGCTTTCTGCAAACAAGGAGAAGAACAGAAGGTCTTGCAGAGAAATAGAAGGTACAGAGAACAGAGAACAAAACAATGTTGTCGGGTTAGAAGTCGCGCCCCGGAAATGGCCGGGCCTGCATGTCAGAGAGAAAACACGTGGACCCAAGCAGAGCGGACCCTCACAGACCTGCGGGACCTCAGTAAAAAGTCCGACGTCCACATCGTCGGGGTCCCAGCAAGAAAGAACAGAAGGCAAGGAAAAATTTTGAAGAAATATTGGCTAAGGACTTCCCAAATTCGGGGAAAGACACAAGCTTGCAGATTCTAGAGCCTCACAGAAGGGAAACTCAAAGGAGCCCTTGATCAGACTGAAGATAATTGAACTTGAAGATGAAGAGAAGGAGGAGGAGGAGGGGGAGGGGCAGAGGGAGGGGGAGGGGGAGGGGAGGGAGCCAGAGCAGCGTGGGAGGGAGCCTGGGTCCGAGCCCCCCGCACGCACCTCGGGACACGTGAGGCCAGAAGGCGAGGACGTCACATGTTTAAAGTACCGAAAGGGGAGAGTCGGAGACCCAGAATTTTATATTCAGCAAAAATACATCTTTCAAGAGAGGAGGAGAAAAAGACAGATAAAGGAGTCCTGGGAGATTTTGTTGCCGACAGGCCTGCTCTCATAGAAATGCTGGGGAAGTTTCTCAGGAAAAAGTGGAAATTATACCAGAGAGAAACATGGAACACTGGGGATGAAGGAAGGACAAAGGGAATGATGGATATCTGGGCAAAAAGACTGTTTCCAGCCAGGGGGACGTTCAGCGTCCAATGGACCGGCGCCCTGCAGGGACCAGGGCCTCGAGGGTGCGAGACACCTGGAGGGGCTCAGACGTACGTCTTCTGCTCCAAGAGGCAAGACGATAATTTTACATGGGAAAACCTCGTAGATAAAGTAAGTGATGGGGTGCCTGGGTAGCTCAGTGGGTTAAGCCTCTGCCTTTGGCTCAGGTCATGATCTCGGGGTCCTGGGATCGAGTCCCACATCGGGCTCTCTGCTCAGTGGGGAGACTGCTTCTTCCTCTCTCTCTGCCTGCTTGCGATCTCTGTCAAATGAATAAATAAAATATTAAAAAAATAAAGTAAGTGAAATACTAAACACACACACACACACACAGTAACGAAACCAGAAAACGGGAAATAACGAAAGAAAAACGAATGTCTTCTAAACACGCGGATGCAAAGGCCGGGGTTGGAATGGGTCATAAACATCACGCAATGTCCCTGAAATGCCCAGAACAGGCAAATTCATGGAGGCAGAAAGTCAGTGAGCAGCGGCCTGGGGCCGGACGGGGGGAGCGGGCACAGATGGCCAGTGAGCGCGGAGCTTCTTCCTGGGGTGTTGAAAACCCCCTTAACCGAGGCTGCTCTGGCGGCCGCACATTCCGTGAATAGGTCAAGAACCAAACAACTATCTACTTTGAACAAGTGAACCTTGTGTGTTTGAAATTCGTTTCAATAAAGCTGTAACAATTGATGGACTGGAAAATAAAAATTAGTATAATTAGTACATTGCGTCTCTTAAAAGAGACGATCGGAAATGATAAAAAGATGGGAGGATGCACCGTTTTGAAGCCACGCTGCGATCTGCCGGTACAGGTGGGTCGTAGGTAAGACACCGGGGGACCTGGGCCGCGTGCACCCCCACCGGAAGAGACCCGGGATGGCCGAATGAGTACCAGGCTTCAAAGCAAAGAAAACGATCAGGGACCGAGAAGGGTTTACACCAGAGCCAGGAGTAAAGGCCAGCTTACCAAGGAGACACGGCAGTTCTGCAAAGTGAGCCCTCAGGATGAAGAAGCAAACACCTAGGGACCCGGAAGGAGAGGCGCACCCTTCGGCAATGACATGTGCGGGCTCCAGCAGTCCCTCATCGGCAGGTCAGAAAACCAGGACCCCTGGAAGTCGGAAGCACCGCGGAGCCACATGGGTCTCCGTGACGCTTCTGTAATCCTTCCACCAAGGTCAGGAGCACCAACGCCATTTTCAATTTTGCGTGTGACTATCCCCAGAGTTGACGACATTGTGATCCGAAAACAAGCCTCAGCCCATTTAAAGTGGTTGGAACCGAGCAAGGTGTGTTTCTGCACAGAATGGGATAAAATAACAATAGAAAATGTGGCGGGACCGAGGGTTGGCGAGGATGTGGAGCGGCTGGGACACGCAGATCTCTGCCTGATCCAGCAGGGTCTACACGGCCTCTCCGGAAGACGGTCAGGCGGGTCCTCATAAAGTGAGACCTGGGGTATCGATGACTCGGGATTCCCTTCCTAGGTATTTGTTAGAGAGGAGGGAAAACCACACACAACGGGAATGCTCACACCATGGAAAATGGGAGGCAACCTCAGGGTCCTTGGGCCGGTGGCTGGGGAAGCAAATGAGCTTATTCACAGGAAGAGAAGCTGTTCTCCAATAAAAGAACACGGATGACTCTCCAGGGCACTCCGCCGCGGGAAGGGAGCCGGCCTCACCGTACGATCCCATTTATGTCCTCTGTGGGAAAGGCCAGACTGGAACGGCAAGGAATGGGTCCGTGGTTGCCTGGGGTTGGGGTGCCCTGGGAGCGTTTGGGGGTGAGGAAACTGTTCTCTACCCTGGTTAGGCTGAAGTTACATGATCCACACATGTTAAATCTTGTATAACTGTAAATCAAAAAGGATCTATTTTACTGTATGTTAACTTTTAGGATAAAACATTTTAAAGTGATACAGTGTAATAAACATGCCTGGCCCATAGGTGTGCAGAAAACCTGTTGGTGTCATTCTTTTTTTAAATGAAAAATGTAGGAAAGATTCTCCTGTCGTGTCAGGAGATCACTTTGGTGCACAGCGCACGGTGCACGCGCCGCCACCCTGGTCTCCAGGCTGTACCCCAGCCTGTGCCGTCACCCCCACGACACCAGAGGGGCTCCCTACGGTTCACCCTGTCTTCCTGCCTCCCAGCTTCAAAGGGGCCTTGCTAAGTTCAGCTGATACTGGTCACAGCTTCCAGGGACGACACGGTCCCAAGTGATCTGACTCCAATCCCCAGTTCTTAATCTAGACTGTTCTTTTCACTTCCTCTGTCCCAGTGACTTACTCCCTCCCCTTCACTGACATCCCCTCCCCAAACCGGGAGCCCCGAGGGGAGGGCAGGGCACCGCTGTGTCTCCGGCCTGGCCAGACAGGACAGACCATGCTCAGTGAAACCCATCCCCGCTGGAGCTGCAGGTGCCCTCAGGCCTCGGAGGAGAGCCCTTGAGGGTGGAGACGATGTCTCTCCTGGCCGAGTGAGCCCCACTGGGTTCCACTCCAGGCTTGGTGGTGGTGGTGGTGGTGGTGAGGCATGAGGCGCTGGGATCTGCTCCGGGGCGGACTTGAAAGGTCAGTCTGCAGCCGAGGGTGGGGCCAGCGGCCCTCCCAGCTCGGAGGGGCCACGTGTCTCTGCCAGACCCAGGCTCGCTGCCCTCCAGCCCCTACTAATGAAGTGCCCTTGTGCGTCCCGGCGACTCTTCAATGAGCAGGAGTCAGAGAACAAATCAGCGCGAAATAATATTTTTACTAAATTTCTGCTCTCCAGCCTGTGTGGTTGTATCAACTTGTTAGTGGGCCTCTGGGAGCACCGTGGTGCATACTGAACGCTGGTTCATGCCAATTATGAGGCTGAGTGATGAAATAGCCTTGTATCATTTCACCAGTGCATGGGAACAGCAGGTGAATGCTATAGTTTATGATTTTCAATTATAAATCAAATAGACTGAGTTCTCGCTTCTCTTCATAAAGGCTGTAAACGCGTTGAGGTGTGGACAGGCTTCTGCTTGGGAAAGAAAAAAAACAGGTTGAGTTTCTAAGTGTGGTGTTTTTGTTTTGGCTGCCGGCTGCTGTATTTAGTGCTCGGAAGAATGTTTTAGAATGTGCGCATCCAGCGGCAGCAGGAGACAGAGGGTCCCGTGAATGACCCTGGGTGGGCGCAGACACACCCCCGGCAGGCAGGCGGGGAGCTCACGTGGCTCCGAGGGCCCTGCTCGTCCCAACACGGGCTCTGAAGTCCTGCGGGAGCTCTCTCGCGACGGAGGTCGGCGCTCACACTGGATCACTGGGGACCGAGAGGTGATGCTCTGGAGTGGACAGGATTCCGTGGGAATGGGTCACCACCCCAGCTCTGCTCCCAAGATTCCGCTGAGAATCTTGACTTGCCCCCAACAAGCTGATTAACTCAGGGCAATTAACTTAATTCTGCCATTCTTGACTTGCTTTGTCTAAGAGGAAGGGCAACAACGCGTACCCTGATCTAACCCGTAGGTGCTGACAGGCCGCCCCCTGGGCACCTGCTCATTCTTACTTCTCTGGGAGACACAAAAAGAGCAGAGCAGACATCAGATGTGGCCGAGACAGAGTCCAGCGTGTGGGACTGAAGACTCAGAACTGAAGCAGAAGTGGGAGATGTAGGAGGTGAGTTTTCTCCCTGGAAGGAACAGCTCATGTATCAGGTAGAAAGATCTCATCGCACTGAACTCAGAATGAGACACAGCCATGGAAATGTTGACAAGACAAGGATGGAGAAAGCCGTCGTGGAACCACCCAGGGAGAAGAGAGACTTTACATCAAAGGTCCTGTTGGCCTCTGATTTCTCCCCCACTGTGTCTAGTGACCAGAGACAAGAGGACAACCTCTGCTATGGGCTTAGGAGGTGTGTCAGTAGGTTTCCTGGTAATAACCCTGGGGGCTTCCAGATGCTGTGGTCAGTCCTGCTCTGGACAGGGTCCCATCCAGGGGAGGGTGTGTACTAAACAGTGCTGGAAGTGCTGACCCTACCTGGGTTCAGGCGTGTCTGAGGGCTGGAGATGGGCAGGCCTGCTGCTTGTTCTGTGCATCCATGACTGCTGGGTCCTCTGAAGAAGGAGCTGGAGTGCTGTGGGAAAAGGAGATGTCCCCTAGAAAGGGGCCGATCCGGTAACCCTCCAAGAGCTGGAGTCAGGAGTCTCAGGAGAGGGTGATGTTCAAGGATGCCTGACCTCTCAGGCACGAGGACTGCTATGGGTTGAATCATGTCCCCCGAGTCCTACCGTCAGCACCTTTGAATGAGAACTGAGTTGGAAATAGGGTCTTTGCAGATGTCATCATTTGTGATAAGGCTGTCCTGGAGTAGGGTGGGCCTGATCCCACATGACAGCTGTCCTCATAAAAGGGAAAATTGGACACAGAGATATACACAGGACAATGTGGAGATGGAGCTTGACATTGGGGAGGTGTGCCTACAAGCCAAGGAACGCCAGAGATCATCAGTAAGCCCCCAGAACCTGAGAGGCAGGCCTGGAACAGATCCTCTGTCACAGCCGTCAGAAAGCACCAAACTTGTCAGCGTCTTGATCTTGGATTTGTAGACTTCAGAGCTGTGAGGAACGTGAATTTCTGTTAATTAAGCCATCTTGTTTGCGTTGATGGCCACAAGGCATTAACATAGAGACTGTTAAAGTTGTGACTCACTGACCGTCCTGGGCTTGACCAAGCCGAGCCATAACTTCACTCCTTAAAGGGGCAGTTCATGAGTTCCCTTCCTTTAAACTCTTAGAACTTTCAGTCATACTTAAGGTCAACCAGAACAATGGGAACCACGAACAGATGTGAACCAGAGGAGTTCTTTAGAAAACCAATATTCCAGTATTCCAGTATTCCAATATTCTTCATACAAAAAGCACCGAGGTCATAGTGTCAAATAAAAAGTCCATGTTTAGGCAAGGAATGCCTCCATTTATTAGGATTATTGCAGTAGGTGGAAGGGGACTATCACCATGAAACAACACAATGGGGACCAGATCTGCAGCATCCTGAAGGTCCTGAAAGGAATTTCCTTTTATAGGAAAGGGCTAGCAAGGCTAAAAAGAACTCACATGGGGGAGTGAGCAATGTGGTGGGACAGTTGACCAATGTTTCTCCTTGTGTCCGCTGATTCTGCGGAGGGGCCCTTAAGGAGGGCTCTTTTGCTGGTTTAGCTTGAGGGTGGGTAAAAGTCCAGGGTTTGGGGGGAAGGAGAGGAGCTTAACATAAGTTTGGTCAAACCAGTCAATAAGCACTTTGTTTTGAATGATCAGTGGGAAAAAGCAGTTCTGCTATTTATGAGGCATGGAATAGGAATTTGGACAGTTTTTGTCTAGGATTTTCCTAGGCAAATAAGAGATGCATCCATGAGTCTTATGTTAGTCATATGGGCAGGGGGTCTTTGCAGTAAGGCATTTCCTGGAATACAGAAAGGTGGGGAAGCATTTCTTAACCATCATTGTTTTTTGGGAGCACAGGCTTCAGGCAAAGTCTAATACTATGGACAGTTTAGTTCTTGATGATAGTGATGGTGATGATGATGGAGATGGTAATGGCGGTGATGGTTGTGATAGTAATGGGGACGGTGGTGTTAGGAGTGATAGCAGTGATGACGGTGATAATGATGATGATGATGGTAATGATGGTGTTGATGGTGGTGATAATGGTGATGGTGGTGTTGATGATGGTGATGATGGTGTTGGTGGTGGTGATAATGGTGATAATGGTGATGGTGGTGATGAAGATGTTGATGTTAGTGATAATGATGAAGATGATGATGGTGGTGAAGATGGTGATGATGGTGATGGTGGTGATGATGGTGTTGATGATGGTGTTGATGATGGTGATGATGGTGATGGTGGTGATGAAGATGTTGATGTTAGTGATAATGATGAAGATGATGATGGTGATGGTGTTGATGATGGTGATGATGGTGATGGTGGTGATGATGGTGATGATGATGGTGTTGATGATGGTGGTGATGATGGTGGTGATGATGGTGGTGATGATGGTGGTGATGGTGATGGTGGTGATGACGGTGATGATGTGACAATCTTCTAAGCCCTTTGAATGTACTAAATACATTATAAGGTAAATATGGGCATCTGACCTTACAGAACTGGGACACAGAAAGATTGATTAACTTCCACAAGGTTCTGCCATTGGCTATTTTTGCACAGAACCAGGTTCGCACAAGGCAGCCTGGCTCCAGGGCCCATGCTTTTGCTCCTACACTCTACTGATTCCGGAAGGAGTTAAAGGAAATTATCATTAAGGATTGCTCCAAGGTCACACTGGCCACCTGGCCCCATGCATACACTCTGTTCTAGTTCTTATTGTAGATCAAGAGATAGTCCCACAAACATTACTCGATGATGACACAAAATATACTTTAAACAATTTGAACTCATTTTTATTAATAAATTCCCACGAATGCATTAAGTGCCTGCATTAGTTTCCAAGAGATGCTGTAACAACTACCTGCAAACATGGTAACCCATGGATAACAGAAGTTTATCCTCTCAGCCAGGAGGTCAGAAGTCAGAAAATAAGGCATTTTCTGCCTTTCTTTCAAAAGGATTTGAGACTCACCCAAAACCCGAGATGATCTCATCTGGAGATCCTTAAGTTAGTTAGATCTGCAAAGATCCTTTTTCCAAGTAAAGCCATATTCACAGGTTCCTGGGGTTAAGGACGTGGACTCATATTTTTTGCATCTGCCTTCTAACCCAGTGGAGTCCTCAAATGAAATTTTGGTGATGCTTGGCCAGGAAGATATCTTCAGGGTCTTGGGGGAGGATCCAGTCTGCAGAACATTCTCTGGAATCAGTGGACCTCTTCAGCATCAGGATTGGATGGGAACCCCAGGCTCCATGGGTCTCCATGCTTACTTGTGTTCCAAAAGGTCAGCGAAGACACACACAACGACCCAGCACCAACTTTCCACTTGCGTGCTGAGAGTTGGAAGAAGCAGCCTTGATATTTCCCAAGGAGAGTGATAGCCCCTCACTGTATGGCCAGCTGTGGCAGGGCTCCCACTAGGTGTGAGAAGCTGGGTTTTCTTAGTTAGGATGGTCCTTGTGAGCTAGGGACTAGTCCATGTCTCAATGTCCCTGACAGAGTGACAGCTTCAAGAGGCTGGCTCAGAGAGCCTGGCTCAGGACTGGAGTCCTGACCTTTCTGCCTGTGAGCCTACACCTTGTAATCCACTCATTCAAGGATGCTTACAGAGAAAGAAAAGAAAAAGTGTCTGCTAGTTCTGTCAGGATTTTACAAGAAAATCCTTATAATCTAATAATGTGGTATCCAGTTAGGGTTGATTGGATTGGATTGAATTGATAGATTTTTTAGGTGTGAAGGCAAAGGAGCACACACACACACACTCAAACACACACACACTCCCTACATAGTCTCCAGGTACGTTTGGAGAGCTAGCCAACCAGCCAACGGATGAAACAAACTAAGAGCTCAATGGTGATAAAGTTATGTCATGAAAGGATTTATTTTGAGCATTACAATTATTTACATATAGAACATTTTTGAAAATTCTGAAGAGATAAATATCTTGTAAATAGTAAGAGGGTAGAGAGAGGGACGGAGAGAGAAGAGAGGAAGGGGGGCCATAAGAAATCAATGGGGATGATGTGTAATGCAAGGAGGAAGATGTACACTGACTATTTTGTCTGAGGTTTAAGCTACTCAGTTGCATCCTGACCACTGACTGAAGTAAGCTGATTTGGAATTAAGTCTGGATGTTGCACTATGCCTGGTCGTGTAACAGAAGTCCAGATGTATGGTCGCTGCACAGTGCTGCTGGGGACCAGTTTGGCTTCTCTCTTCCTGCTGCGTGATCACTTAGTGCATTGCCTTGACTCTCAGAGGGCCTTAGCATCCAAGCTGGCTTTGGGAATGCTGACGGGGGGCGGGGAGGGCAAAGGAAAGGAACATGGTGGCACTCCTTGGTGGCGTGTCTCTCTTAAGGGGCCTTCATCAAGTTCCACTCAGCAACTTCCACTTACGTCTCATTGGCCAGAACCTAGTCATAATTATTCTAGCTTCAGAAGAGATGTGACTTCTCAGCTGGGCACATTGATGCCTTATAGAAAAGTGACTTCTTTCTTCCTTCTTTCCTCCCTTCCTTCCTCTCTCTCTCTCCTTTCTTCTTCCCTTCCTCCCTCTCTACCTCCCTACTTTCCTCTCTCTTTTTCTTTCTTTCCCTTCCTCCCTCTCTCCTTTCCTTCTTCCCTCCCTTCCTTCTTTCCCCTCTCTTCCTTTCCTCCCTCCATTTTTTTCTCTCCCTTTCTTTCTTTCTTCCTTCTTTCCTTCCTTCCTTCCTTCCTTCCTTCCTTCCTTTCTTTCTCTCTCTCTTCCTTCCTTCCTTTCTTCCTTCCACTCTCTCTTTCTCTCCTTCCTTCTTCCCTTCCTCCCTCTCTACCTTTCTCTTTCTTTCCCTCCCTCTCTCCTTTCCTTCCTTCCTCCCTTCCTTCCTTCTCCTCTCTCTTCCCTCCCTCCCTCTCATTTCTTTCTTTCTTTCTTCCTTTCCTTTCCCTTCTTTCTTTCTTTCCTTCTTTCCTCCCTTCCTCTCTCTTTTTCTTTTCTTTCCTTCTTTCCCCACCTCTCTTTCTCTCCTTCTTTTCTTCCTCTCTCCCCATTCCCTCCCTCTCTCTCCCTCCTTTCCTTCTTTCCTTCCTTCCTTCTTCCTTCCTTCCTTCCTTCCTTCCTTCCTTCCTTCCTTCCTTCCTTTTTTCTTCCTACCAAGGATGAGAGGGACAGTGGTGTTGGGTGGTCATTGAACCATCTCTGGCCTGGAGAGGCAATAATAGATCAGGCAGAGGATTCCCAAGAGAAATTCATGGCAAAATGTACTACAAGACAAAGCTTATGATTTTACAGGGATAAAAGTCAACCTAAAAGATTTAGAAAATCTATGACCAATGGGTAGTATAAAATAGGCAAAAGAAAGAGTACCAGATATACATGGAGAGATTGGCAATCCTACAACAGCAACAAGACAGCATATCCCTTTCACTTCCCAACATATTAATAGGATCAATCGTCACAATAAATCATCAATAATGAATCACAGTAAGGCAATGTAGGATCTAACTAGTATTATTAGTTAGGTCCCTTCATCTATCATTCAATGAATAAACACTAATTGAGTACCAACTGCATGCCAGGCAATGTTCACACGCTGGGGTGCAGCCGTGCAAAAGAGACAACCTCCCCATCCCCACGAAGCACGTATTCTGAGGAAGGTTGACTGGCAAGACATCAATCATGGAAATGTGAATCCTGTAGAGAATATCTGTTCTTTGCCAAAGTTGTTGGGACATTTATAAAAACTGACAAACTCTTAAGCCGTAAAGAAAACAATCTATTATAAAAAGCAGAAATTCTTCAGGTTACCTTTGTAAACTACAATGCCATAAAGCTAGAAAACAATCAGGTTTTAAACTAAGGAAAGATGGAATGTAAATGTTCTCTTAACTTACTGTTAGCAAAGAGAGAGAGGAAACAAAGCAATTTTGCAATTACGGACTACGTTGACTATTACGTACCCAACCTTATAGCATTGTGCCAGAACGGTCCTCAAGGGAAACTCAGAAGAAGGAATTACTTTATCATCAGAAAGCAACATTATAACTGTGGTGGTTGTATTTGTTAGCTTTGGGTACATAACAAACCATCCCAAAACTCGGTGGTTTGACATCACTGTGTGGTTGGCTCTGTGTGTTGGCTGGGTCAGTCCTCACACAGGGTTGGCACGGTTGGTCTATGCTGGGCTCATTCACGTGGCTGTGGCCAGCTGGTGGGAAGGCTAGCTGATCTGGAAACGCCTTAACTACACATCTGGTGATTGGCTGGCTGCTGGCGTGGGCACCTTGGTTCTGCATGTGGCTTTACTCCAGCAGGCCAATCTGGGCTTATTCACATGATGGTCTCATGGTTCTAAGCACAGTAAGGAGAGGGCCAGCCCCAGCACAGAGGTGGTTTCCAAGTCTCTGCTTGTGCCCCGTATGCTATTAACGTAGCAGGCAAAGCAAATTGCCTGGCCAAGCCCAGGGCCAGGGCGGGGAGGGACTACCAGGGGTGGTGTTCAGGCAAGGAAGTCATGACAGCCACCTTTGCTAACCATCCACTGCAACTTTAATTAAGACATAGAAAACCACGGAAACACAATGCTACAGAAGCGGGAAACTTATTAAACAATCATGATAAAAGCAGAAACAAGTGCTGTAGAAAATAGAAAAGCACCAGAGCTGGTAAATGTACTCAGGACTTATTCTCTGGAACAAAAACAGAGAAATTAATAAACTTCAGCAAACATAAATAACAAAAAAGAATGAAACACAAATAGGCCACTAGAGCCAAAAACAGTAGGTAAGAACAACTATGGAAAAACTTAAGGTGATAGGAGAATCCTACCAACTATGATGTAAAAATGTACTTTAAAGTTTTATAAACTTTGAAATATATTAAATGGTCAACAAAATTTAGCAGAGGGTATTATGAATATGTACACTTTACCAAAATGAACTCAAGGATATACAGAAAGCCTGATTAGACCAATAACCAAGGAAGACCCTAGGAGCGGTGCATGAAGCCAGAAACTAGAGGTCAGGTGAAGGACAGGATCCTTGCATAATTGGGAACATGGCAAGAAAAACTGGGCACCCCCAGACCAGTCGGAATTCACAACTGACTGGTCCTTTAGAGAAGTCAGTGCTGGAGACTGTATTCCCAGGCATGTCCTGGCAGTGGAAATGCTCACTGAGTACATTCTCTATTTGGAGCAAAGAAAGAGGATGGTGATGTAAGCCCTCATTTGGTCCAGGCAAAAAACTCCCATACAAGATGAGTTGTCCAAGCAGGATTTTAGAGTGTGAGAGGCAATAACCAGAGGAAACAAACAAACAAACAAACAAACAAACAAAATAGAGATTTATTAAAGAGAAACAATTAACTATCTTCTTATAATTAATATAAAAGTAAACCTCACCCCTTTAAAATATGCAGTTTTATAGATTTTGACAAAAGCATATGGTCATGCAGCTCCTTCCTTAATCAAGATAAAGAATATTTCCATTACCTTCCAAAATATCAGCAGAATGAATTGAGCAAAATGTAGGGATAATACATCACAGCCATGCTGGTGTTCTTCCAAGAATTTTAGGCCAATTTAACATTTGGAAATCATTCCATGTAATATGCTGAAAAAACAGGATACAGAGAAAAGTTACATGATGCAGTAGATAAAACAAATATATTTGATAAAATTTGAAACAACACTAATGCAAGAAGTTTAAAACACTAGAAATAAATGTGTGCTATTTCCTTAATAGGAAATGTGTAAAGCTGTATTTAGAAGACAAATACAGAAAAATTTTATAATAGCACACAGAAGGAAACAAAAATGCCCATTATTACCATTTCTAATCCATATTTTAACTGGAATTTTAAACCAGAAGGAAAAAAAAGGCAAGAAAGACAAAATGAATATAGAGGAAGTGGGAAGCAGGAAATAAAACTGTCATTATCTGAAGACAGAATGTTTAAATACATAAAGAACCCCCCAAAAGTGAAAATCAGTTATTACAATTAATGTGTGGATTTGGTGAGTCTTTTCAAAAATAGGACCATGCACAAAAACTCATTGTATTCCTTTAGGGTGGTCCCAAAATCTGGAAATAAAGAGAATCTGAATTGTTTATTATATATTTGCCTCTCTTTCTACATTTTGTGGCCTCATGTGTATGCCACACAAATTAGAAAGTAAAACTTAAAAATGCCAGTGAAAATAACATTTACAAGAGCATCTAAAGCCTAGGAATAAACATGCAACTAGCTATCTACACAGAAAACGCAGATACTATTGTGGGAGATTAAAGAAGACCTACATAAATGGAGGGCTAGATCCACGGGTTTGTTCCTAACTTCTCATAAAAGCAAATTTTATGTATCTCTTCCAAAGTCTGTGCTCAGTAATACACAATGGTAGCTTGAAATTGGCCAGTGGCAGGATTCACAGCAAAAAAAATTGGCAAATGCTGCAAGACACATAGTTCTCCTTGGAGAAACCGTAGCTCACCGTTTACCAACACAACAACGGCTCTGTTATTTCATGCACTGAGAAACTAAATACTGTAGAGATATCCACTGTGTTCACTTTCATCTCTAGCCTAATGCAATCCCTATAAATGTTCTAGTAAATTTTCCGAGGATATTTATAAACCATTTAAAAAATTTATGTGGAAATGCAAAGGACCAAAAAATAACAAAGGCAATATTTAATTAGAACAGTGAATAATTACCAAATTTTATTTTAAAGCAGTAGTAATTAAGATAATAGGGTGGGATTATCTGAGGGGCTCAGTCCATCAAATGTCTGACTCTTGGTTTCAGCTAGGTCATTATCTTAGGGTCCTGGGATCAAGCCCTACGTTGGGTTCCACGCTGAGCATGGAGTCTGCTTGAGATTCTTTTTCTCCCTCTGTCCCCATCTCATGTGTGCACATGCTCTCTCTTTCTCTCTCTCTCCAAAATAAATAAATCTTAAAGGAAAAGATAATAGGGTATTAGCCAAGGATAGACAAATAGACCAATGGAATAAGATAAAGAGTCCAGAAACAGGCCTACACATATGTTTACATTTGACTTAAGACACTATAGGGCAGTGGAGAAAAAAGAACATTAAATAATCACAGGGAAAAAGTAATGTTGTCCCGGGCACCATACAGACCTACTGTGTATCTAAAATTGAACAGCAAAACTCTAGTTTGTAGAGGAAAATGTAGAAGAATATCATCATGACCTTAGGATAGACAACATTTTCTTAAACTAAAAGGTTCTATTTGCACAGGAAAGATTGATAAATTATGCTACATTAAAATTAGGAGTTCTGGTCATCAGATATCATTCAGAGTGTGAAAAGGCAAGCTACAGAGTAGGAGAACATTTGCAATATACACATGTCCTCAACAAAGAGCTCATATTCACAGTGTATAAAGAACTACATTAGATAGATAGGGAAAAAAAAACTCAAAGGGAAAATAGACAAAAGCCTTGAGCAAACACTTCATGATAAGAAAAAAAGATTCAGTGTCATTAGTTGTCAGAGAAATACATTTAAAAATAAAATGCTATGACCCCACAGCAACTACAATACTTTTAGAAGGTGAAAAACACAAAGTACCAGCAAGGATTTGAAGGAACTGGGATTCTCATACAGCATTTATGGGAGTATACCCGGAATGACGTATTTTAGCTTAATACAACAGAACACTTCATCTGTGCCCAGAATTCCTGCTTTTAGGTGTATAGTCTACAGAAATTATACACATGGGTACTAAACTGTATGTAAATAATCCAAAAGTTCATTGACTACAGAATGGGTAAAAACATTGTGATAAGTATATGTATGCTCAGAAAATGATATAACTGTGAAAATACAAAACTATTATATCTATCTATCATATTATTATATGAATCTAATGTAACCAATAGAGAATGAAAAAACAAACAAATAACCAAACCATTCCCATGAGAATATATACCACATAATTCCATTCCTATGAAGTCCAAAACTGGTCACAACTAATTTAAGATCAGGAACCAGGTAATTGTTACCTTTTGAAAGGAGTTTAAGTATCTGTGACAGAGGATAATGACCTTAATGCAGTCTTAATGTGCAATTTTTCTTTGTTTGGGTGGTGGTGACTTGGGTCTGTTGCTTTGTAATAATTCATTGAGCTGAAAACCATTTTTAAAAATATACTTCTCTGTCTAGATGTTATAATAAGAGTAAAAAACATACACACTGTTAAAAAATTCATGAATAAAGAAGAACTCGCCATGAAATCGAATGTACCTACAATAGAATGATAAAAAAAATTATGGTTCTTTCAGTGAAATTTCTAACCGTAAGTAATTATATTGGAGAAGAAAAAAATCCTCTAAAATAGTTAATTTTCTATATTAATAAAAAATAAATGCAAAAATAGTAGAGATATTAAAGTAAGCATACGAGTCAATAAAATAAAAAATAATAGTACAATAGAGAAAAATCACACACTACAGTTATTTCTTAGGGAAAAAAAATAAATGGTTGAAATTCCCATATGACTTTTCAAGAGGAAAGAGAAGACATAAATAAATGATGTTAGTATTAAAAGGGAGAGATAAGTAGAGATAAATAGAGATTTAAAAATAGAATTTTATCAAGAGCTATGTGCCAATAGTTTCGATATTTTGAAGACATGAAAGATTTCTTAGAAAAATATAACATCAGAACTGACTGAATAAAAAATAAAATGTTTAAATAGTCCTATAACTCTTAAAGACATTGAAGCCCTGAAATATTTTTCTACAAAAACTGTAACAAAGCAAAACAGAGTTAATGAAGAGTCCCAAGTGATTTTAAAGTTGAGGAAGAAAAAGAATACTTTCCAGCCTAATCTGTGAGGTCAACATTCTGATACCAACTCAGGAACATATTGGGAAGGTTCTAAATAAAATATTAGAAAATCAAATCCACTTAGTGTATAAAACAGATAACACACCACGACCCAGTTAGATTTATGCTAAGTGTGCAAAGATGGTTTAATATGGGGAATTTCTATGTGGGATTTATTAAGTTAACAGATTAGATAGAACATGTCTTCTCAATAGACACAGAAAACGCATCTGATAATATTCAACAGCTACTGATTGGAAAGACTTTTAGTAAATTAGAGTATACAAAAGAGTATAACAACACATCTTCAAGTGGGAAGTGTTGGAAACAGTCTTCAGAATCAGGGAAGAGAAGGATACTCATTATCACCACTTATCTTTATCACTGTATTAGAGACCCCTGCTAATGCTAATGCATTAACATAAGAAAAAGGTGTGAGGCAAGAATTGGAGAGAGGAAATGGAACTGTCATTTGTGGGTGACACAAATTATTTAAATAGAGATTGCAAAAGGACCCATGTGCTAGTTATCAGAAATAATTAGATGGTTTACCTTAAATGGTTTAATATAATATTAACATACAACATAACATAATTAAGGAGAAGACATCATCTGTAAGAGTGTCAAAAACCGAGTATTCTGAATGAATCAAACACAAAAACTTGGTTAAGAGATATGAAAGAAGACTAAAGAAACATAAGGATAGTGTGTGCGTGGGTAGGACGGCAGCATGTAAAGATGAGGACTCTCTCCAGTCAGATCTATAGGTTCAATAAAATTCCAATCATATTCCCCACGGGTGTTTTTATAGTGTTTTAAAGATGGTTCTAAACATTACATGGAAGAGAAAAATGGCCAAGAATACGAGACCGCTTCTGAGGAGCGGGAGGACTTGCTCTGTTGGATAAATCAGGTCGGATTACAATGCCGCTGCAGTAGCTTGGCCAAGGACGTACCGGGGACGGGGAGATGAGCAGAACGGAGAGCTCAGAGGTAGACCCCACCATGAAAGTGTCCTTGATGATGTGAGAGAGATGGCATGTCAGATCAACAGGGCAAAAGGGATCTGTTTAAACCTGATTATCCATGAAAGAAGGAGCAAAATTGTATGCCTCTGTAGTCTGCTATGAAAAAAAGTCAAATTTAGTGGGGTTAAGCACTCAAATGTCAAAAATGAAAACTTCAAACTTCTAGTATAAAACACAAGTGAGTACTTTTTTTAGAGCTCAGGATAAAGAGTGATTTCTTGTACAATTTAAAACTCTTGAACTGTAAAAGATTGGCAAATTTGACTTTTTGAGACTAAAGACTGTGTCCATCAAAGGACCCATTAAGAAATGAAAAGGTGATTTACACATGAGATGTTTTCAATATACACAGTTGATGAGATGTTATTATCAAGCATATACATACAAAATATCTGCATATAAAATATACACATAGAATGTGTCCTTATGTGTCCTATAACCCAGAGACATGACTTCTGGGCCTCTTGGCTAGAGAAATGTCATTACTATAGGAGATATGCATAAGGCTATTCATGTGTTCATGATAGGAAAAACCTGGAAACAACCCAAGTTCCCATTCACAGGCAAGTGGATGAACAATGATGATGGATTCGATCATGGGAACATGGGATCTCATGGGAAGGCAAAACAGATGAACTACAACACAGAGTACCATAGATGACCTTAATGATGTCATGGTAAATGAGAAAGTCTCAAAATACTTCATAGAGTATAATGGCCATTTTATTGATGTCAGTGCAACTGAGAGGAAAACATATGCCCTGGTGGGCAGCCACCTACTGGTGCAGCACAAAGGGACAAGAAGAGGCCAGGATGGTACCCATGGGGTTTAGGCTGGCAGTTCCCTTGGGGGGATAGGTCAGCGGTAAGTGGATCACATGCGCGTCAGTCACCGTCAAGGTCCTCGACTTTGTTCTGGGAGGCGGGTATGAATGCTGCATCTTTACAAATAGCTAATTAAATAGCTAAATGCCAGAGGGCCATGCTAGGCCACCGACTGTTCTAGGACCGTTCCAGTGACCGCGGTTGCCTGGTAGCCTACCCCAGATCTAGTGGCACGAACCACAATTATGATGCTCACGCCTTCCGTGGACCAGTTCAGATAGGTCACGGCGAGAAGTTTTGTCCCTGCTTCTCAACGTGTGGGGCCTCATCTGGAAGCTAAGGATGACCAGGAGGCTGGTGCTGGGCGGGGGGGGGGGGGGTCCACGATGCCAACTTTGGAAAATGAGATCCGCTGCTGGCATGAACCTGGTGATGATGAGTCCAGTTCTGCGGACCCGAGACCCAATCTGCAATCACAGAAGCAAAATAAACGGGTGAAAATGAGTCGACAACAATAGTGACAGTAAAACCACTATGTCTTTTAAAAAAAAAGGTGGAAAGAAACACCTGTCTGCAGTTTCAAGAATGGGATGGGTAGGGAGCGTGCTCAGGGTAACGTGGGCTGAACTCGGTACAGGGGAGAAGTCAGGCAACACTGAGCATCTGTGAGCATTACTAGGAAAATATACATATTTAATTATGCTTATTAATTATGTATGCTAAGATTATGGCACAGCCTTCAGAGGACGTAACACGCGGTTATAAAGCAATACACAAGAGAAACCTTTATCTAATTCAGAGAGTAGAGAAGAGATGCACGAAGGAAATGCACTTGTGAGCCAAAGTAAAACACAGAACAGGATGGCAGAAAGTTTCCAAGTTTGACAGTAATCACCGTGAACGCAAATGCACCAGCTCACCTCCGAGGACTGAGGCATCAGGGTAAACAAAAAAATGCAACCAGGGAGACCCAGGGCAGAAATCGAAGTGGATGGACGGTGTGTGCTGTGTTTCCGTGGTGGCCGCTTGTGACCCTGGGACACCGGCTCTTGCAGAGCTGGGAGGGGCCAGCAGGACGAGGCTGGGCTGTAGGGCGCATCTGTGGCCGTGGCCGGGGCTGGGTGTCCCAGGACTGAGTGGGAGGCCTGGAAGGGCTGGGTCTCTGAGAAGCATCCGGGCCACGGTTCCCTCTACCTGCACATGGAGACTGTCCGGGCCAACCTGGGAGAGACTGGATTTCCATTCTTCTTGTAGGAGGTGGCATCTCCTTGGTCCTCCTTTGTGACAAAGCGCTAGGACTTATGGTGGGGACCAGGTGGGATGAAGGGTATGAACACGACTCTGGAGCCTTAAAGCATTGCACACAGGTGTCCCTCTGCTGAGCCCTTGCTGTGAGGCAGCCTCCCCCGTGTCCAGGCAATTCTGATGCTCCTTCCTGGCTGGTTTTTCCAGGAGCAAATTCCAAGGGCCGCCCATCCGCTCTGCCAGATGCACAAGATTTCCGAGGAAGGCACTTCCCCTTGGGGTCCCAGGGACCTGAATGAATTCCCGGGAGGGTCCAGACTCCCTAAACTCTCCTTTCATCCTCTCGAAAAACATCATGTGCTAAGAAGGTCCCCAGCGAGTGAGCGGAAAGGGGGCGCAGTCCCTTCATCCGTCCTTGTGCAGGAGGCCCCAGTTTGGGTTTGGGTGGCCAGAGGTGGGTGGGGGGAGGATGGCAGGTGCATGGTGGGAAGAGACAGGAAATCATTCAGGGAGGCCTAGTGCTGCTCAGATGTGTTTGAGAGACCCCAGTGGGAGCAGCAGTGAGTCTAAGGACTTCTTGGAACCAGCACCGGGGCGCTGCTGTGGGCTCCAGAGCTCGCCGCCCAGCCATCAGCTGGGCCGGAAGAGTCCCAGTCGGAATCACCACCAGGCACGGTTCTCCCTTCTTGGGGGAAAGCTGTCACAATGTCCCTCCGTGGCATGCCACCTTGATGGGAGCCACTCCTGTGTGTCAGCTGTGAGTATGGAGCCCCCGTAGTCCGCCTCCTCCCCTCGGGGTACCCTGCTGGTGCTGAAGCCCATGACAGGAGGACCCCTGTTCTTGGAAGCCTGCTGGACCCTGACCCCCAGTGTTTGGAAGGGGACACTCTCCTTAGATCCTCTGGGAATGGCCTCTGCACCCTCGGCCCCCAGTGCCCACGACACAGGCTTCCTGCATGTGCTCCTCACGCCCGGCGGATGGAGAACCACACACTCAGCCGGCAAAGGTCTGTTCCCAACCAGTTCTGGGGTTGGAGGTCCCGGATCAGGGTGTCGGCGGGTTCCTTCCTCCTGAGGCTCTGAGGGGCCCCTCTTCCAGGCTCCTTTCCCTTTCTGGGGCTTTGCAGGTGATCTCAAGTCCCTCCGTATCTGCCACGAATTTCCTCATTTCCAGCTAGGTTAGGACTCCAACATGGGAATTTGGGGGAGATGCGATTCAACCGTCATCATGGTCATGGGCAGGAGACACACCTGGAAACCCCCCAGCAGGGCAGGAACAGGGGCGATGATGCCCTCAAGGTGCATTTTGGGGTGCTCTCACTGCTTGTCCTCTCCCAGGGCCATGTCAACAGTGGCCTCCCCGGGACTGGGAGGTGACCAAGAAGTGGCCTGGGGGCCAATGTCCTAAGGGGAGCCCCCACCCACCCACCCAGCTGCTGCTGCCTGGAGGAGGTGCCCTTGAGGAGGTCTTGAGGTCTGGGTGAGGTGAGTGCCTGCAGCACCAGAGAGAGGAGAAGGGTGGGGACCATGCAGAGACCCCAGTGTTTGGCACAGAGGACTAGCCTGGGACACTAGGGTTTGGAAAGATAGCCTGAGAGTTTGGAGGCTTCCTAGAATCAGCCGGCAGCCGCTCGGGATGCCGGAGGGGGGCCGTCATGATGGATGAGTGTGAGGGCCCTGCTGTTTCCCTGGAGTGTCTGGCTGGCATCACCCCGCCAGCCTTGTGCATCCCCCTCACACCTTGCAACCCACCTCCCTCTCTGCCTCCTGCCATGCTGCTTCTGTCTTTTATATATATATATAAATGCTTTTTGTTATTAAAAAAGTGTTAAAATCCACAAAGAAACCTGTCTTCCTGGATTCTGGTTGAATAATTATAATACTTGTAGATTAAACTGCAGAAGAAATGCATGTTAATTTGCTCCCCACCCCCGCCATCTTCCCATGACTTGGACACATCCTTTTCCTAAGTAACATCTCCTCCATTGCATGTTTTCTAGCAACGGTAACCTGCTAGGTATTTAACTTTTGGAACTAAGACAAGAAAATCTGCACCCAAATATTTTGGAGCTGGGGGGTGGCCCCCAGCTGCACATGTGGGAATAAGTCTCGGTCACTCACCGTTTGCAGTCAGAGCTGGTGCAGAAACGCTGACCGCAGAATCAGAAAAGGTTTCTAGCGATGCTCCAACCCTTCCTGGTTAAGGTCTTCCAGGGCCATCCACTTTCATTCCTGGAAAGCCCACCTTATTTATTAGACCTGCCCAGTATTTAAAAATCGTGTGAAAATACACAGGCATAAATTTACCTTTGAAGCCATTTTTAAGTGTGCGGTGCTGTAGCATTAAGCACACTCACGTGGCTGTACGAACATCACCGCCATCCGTCTCTGGGACGCATTTCATCTTGGAAAACCGAATCTCTGTCCCCATCGGGCACGCCTCCCCGCCCCCTCCCTGGCCCCCGACAGCCACCATCCGCCTTCTGTCTCCATGAGCCTGACTTCGGTAGGAGCTTCCTGTGAGCAGAATCACACAGGATTTGACCTTTTGTGTTTTGCTTCTTTCCCTGGGAACAGTATCCTCAAGGTTCATGTCCCCTGTAGCTAATGTCACGGTTCCCTTCTTTCTAAGGCTGAGTCCCATGTGTGTAGAGACCACGGTTTTTGACCCCCTCCCCTGTCCATGGACATGTGCATTGCATCTACCTCTTGGCTGTTGTGAATCTCGCTGTAGCTTGTTCCTTTATAACGTGTATAACAACGTGTATTACAACGTGTGCAAATGTGCTGTAGCTGTTTCCTTTACAACCTGTGGTCTAGGCCATTGTGTGCCCTGTGGTCCTGCCCGCCCTCGGGGCGACGGTGCTGGGTCTGTGTGAGCGCGCACTCCTCTCCGACCACACCTCCAGAGCGACACACAAAGGAACAGGATCAAGCAAGCTCTGCACGCTGATGGGCAGCACTCCTCTCTCCTCCTCCTGAGTTTGGAAGCAACTAAGAAATGACACGAAGCAGCCGGACACACGATCAGAGGCCAGCTTCTTGCTGCCAAAGCTGAATGGGGACGTGGCTCTGGGTCCACGTGGGCTGGTGAGCCGGTGCCCTAAACGGGAGGGTCATTGCACCGAGCTCCGGGCGCAGAGGGGGCGAATGCAGTCCTCTCCCCTGGGGACGGAGCCCGCCCTGCAGGCTCACCACCCGTGCAGTGTGGACCAGGACTCCCTGTGGACAAGCTGACTTGAACGAGGGAGGACCCAGGGCCCAGCTGAGGGGCTCTGCGGCTTTCAGTCACCTGCTGGCTGAGTCACGCCTGGAGTGTGAGGGAAGGGAGAGAAGTGGGAGTCCTGCTCCTGGCAAAGCCCGTGTAAAGGGCCCGCTAGCTGTCCCTGGGGGCCAGGACTGCTGGCTGCCCTACAGAAACCCCATTCTTCCGAAGTGGTGGGAGGACAGCAGGTTCAGGGGAGCCTGTCTGGACTACATTTCCCAGCACCCTTTGCAGAGAGGGCAGTCATGTGACCACGTTCGGCCAAGGAACGTTGAGCAACAGTGAGGAGTGTGTGCGTCAGGTGGCCTGGGCCACAGACAGCTGTCCGGGCCTCCCCTTCTCCCCTCCATCTCACTGGGGGCCGCCCATGACCTCGGGTGGACCTCGGCCCCTGAATCCATGGAGTCTGGAGCAGCCCGGAAAGTGGTCTTCCCAGCTGTCCCCGGGCAGGGGTCCGTCTGCCCTGTACACACCCTCTTTACACCGCCATGGCCTTTTCTGCTCCTTTTTGTAAAGTGACCCACGGTAAACGTCGTAGCCAGGACGGGAACTCACGGAGAAAGAAACCAAAGTGCACCCACCATCCCGTCCTCTGGTGGCCATAGTGGGTTTGCCCGTGACGGTCCCCCAGCTCCGTGTGCAGAAGCACGCGGTTTGAAGCTAGAGTAAGAGCCTCCTGCACGCTTTATTATGTGCGCTATGCTGTTTTTGCCCCTGTTTTGGAAATAGCTTTATTTCCTCCCTACTTTCCAAAGTATGTTATGCTTATCACAAGAAAGACATTAAATCTGGAAGAGCCTAAAGAAGAAAGCAAAGATCAAACATGACAGTGCCAACGGAAGGACCGGGTTTGGGTCGTGGCATCTTCTACCAGACACTCTTGTGGGAATATACTACTATTTTGGTAAGACGGGATAGATAAGAGGGAGAGCTGCATGGTAGGGTAGGGTAGAGAGATGATAGATTAGGTAGATGGAGGGCGATTTTTTTTAAGATCTTATTTTTTCTTTGATCTCCACACTCCGTGTGAGGCTCACAGTCATGACCTTGACATTGAGAGTCAC
>RCUC01116723.1:0-11924 GCA_003697995.1 Taxidea taxus jeffersonii
AAAAAAAAAAAAGAGCTTTTACTACCCTCCTCCCTTTTTGGATCTCTATATAGACTTATGGATTTTAAAAATTTATTCTGTTGTAATCCATTAACATTATTCTTTCTGATATGAAACTGTCCAATATCAGACCAGTAAGAATCTTTTCAAGATAGCCCCTTTGTCCATTTGACAAGACACTGTTAGTTTTTGGCTACTTCCTTGCTTTCTGTCATAATAAATATCTAAGAGTCGTATTATATTTCCCAGCTACAGTCTAGAATTTAGTTTTTTCCTCTCCAAGAAACCCTGGTTCCTTTGAGTGGGGAATGATATTCAGAAACCACTATCTAGTCATTATCCCTATTGTCACTGAAGTATCCCATTGGTGGTTTAATTTCCACATTTAGATTTTCCACTTTTAAAAATCTCTGGTTATTTTTCAGATCAATCTTTTTAAAATTTTTTATTATCTCTTATACCCTCAAATTATATTTTAATATTATGCAGCAATAGATTTTGTCCAAATAGGATGGAGGAGGAAGGAAAGAGAGAAGAGAAGGAGGAAGAAATTACAGAGAATGAGGAGAAGAAAGATTCAAGCTCTTTCAATCTGAAAATACCTTCGCCACTGCTGCGGGGGCTGCTTCAGATCTGTAGAGCTGAGTCTACTGCACTTCATTTTGAAGTTTAAGGGTGGATATTTGTTGATTGCACCTAGGAAGAGAAGTCTGTGATGAGTCTCTTATTCATGGCTATTAACATTACAGTAATCTGCTCTGTGTGCCAAGTATCACTTCACTGTTTTTGATATTCATCAAAGGAAGATAGCAACTAAGGTGGCCATATTAGAGATGAAAGCAGGTTTCTCAGGGGAGTCTCTAAAAAGGGGTTTAGAAAATACATCTCTGCTGAATTTATAGGCAATGCATTCAACTTACTTTTCAATAAGATGCCTTTAGCTGCTAAAGTTGGTCAACGTTAGAGGAGATATTATGAGCTAGTCCTAAAAGTCTGGTCTCTAATTGACATGAACTATTCAGAATAGCTATTTTTTAATTTGCTCTTTTGCAATATCAAAATGCAAAGGGAAAGGGATATTCCCTTTATGGTTTCTGTATCATTAACCACAGTAACAATAGTGCTGTCTTGGGTTTAATTCATTAGTGGCTCACTTCATTTGAAAGTATATTAATTTTTATAATAATAAAGCATGCCTCTTCCTACACAATTTAAACACTTAAATATTTTTAAAAGTTTCCCATCAAAAATGACTTTTATTTCCCTGAAGCATTAAACTGACCAGACTTGATAAACGCAATTAAATCTTGCCCTTGGTGCTCAAGGGTCATTAAGTAGCAAGTTCATCCCGGGCTATGATAAAGCATTGTCTCTAAAGCTGCTGTTGCAGACTGGACTGTGTGATTCTAGAATGAATGGCCCGAGACTGTGATGCTGTGCATTTTATTTTTTATCTGTCCTAATTCTAAGCATCAGGTTGTCAGTTTTGTTTCTCTCAGAAAATGTGTTATTTCTGGTGTGGACTGTGCTCGATGGCTGCCTCGATCATGGCGTGGTGTTAAATAAGAGAGAGGGAGCTGCACTAGAATCCCCAGGAGGGCAGTGACGGTGTCTGTTTGGTCACTCCTTGATACCCCCACACCTTGGGGCACCTGGGTAGCTCCATTGGTTAAGCATCTGACTTAGTTGGCTCAGGTCATGATCTCAGGGTCCTGAGAATGTGCCCTGTGTTGGACCCTGTGCTCAGCACAGATTTGCTTGATATTTCTTCCCCCCACCCCCTCCCCTTTGCTCCTCCCCCACAGCTCATGCTCTCTAAAATGAATGATTTTTTTTTTTTTTTTTAAAGATAGCTCTACACCCAAACTGAGTGGCTCGGTGTAGGTACCTGATACATATGTGTTGCTGTTGAATGAGCATGAGACTGTGGATTTCCTATATGATTATGTTAAAGCCTTTTTTAACTTCTACTTTTACAGCTATATTTCAAAAAGACAGGAGATTTCTAGATACTTACGTTCTAGAAAAGTAGTGTATAATTGTGTCACAGTTACGGTTTTCTGAAACCACTGTATATATCTCTCCTCTACCCCAAGTAATTCTTAAGGCCTCTCTTCCTTTCCCTGGGTAGTAGTGGAATGTCATTTTTATCTCATCATACATTTTGACTAATTACCATGAAATACCATGAAGAATTTTTGGGGGCTGAGGAAAGAAATTCCATCTTAAATGTTTTTTCAATGTATTTATTCATTTATTTTTGCCTCATAGTGTTTCTTTACAAGTTTCTCAGTATTTCAGTGTGTTCTTTAGTTTTACCCTTACAAATGCCTTGTGATTACTTTTTTCAGAATGATTCCTGCCCCCCCCCTTTTGCCTTTTTTCTAGCTCCTCTTTCTGATATCTATTCAAAAACACGTCCACATAAATTTCATTCTAGGAGCTTGTGGCTCCAGTGTTTCTCAAACTATAATGTGCATACAGATCACCTGGAAATTTGATAAAAATGCAGATTCTAGTTCAGAATGTCTGGAATAGGGTCTGATATTCTGCATTTTCCATGAACTCCCAGGTAATGCTGATGATGTAGGTCCTAGACTCACATTTGGAGAAGCACAGGACATGACATCAGTAGCATCAGCAATTTCCCACCTCACCTATAGTGACTGGTCCGTCTTTGCAAACTTAGTTGGTCTCACTTTGTAATGTCAATGACCAGTTTGAGACACGATCTGAATCTCCTGTCAGGTACACAGGATGTTCTTCAGCCTGTGTATTCACTTTTATCTGGGCTCTAAGGGCTCGTTCACCATGAAAATGTTTAGAAATCTGACGACTTTTGAACTTCCAGAGTCATAGTAGGACATGGCTTCTTTTTACCCATTCCACTGCATACAAAGTGAATTGCATACTTTCAAGGCAAAATTATTTCAAGAAATATAGCCCATGTTTCTTTTTTATGAGCACCAGTTACACTAATTGCTGGCATCATAAAAAGTCATTAACAAGGCTGAGAAAGTTTTGCAAGGATGTATCTTTCATTCTGACAGGTAAAATGGTATCTCCTATACCTGAAACTCTGCCTTTGGAACTTGTAAAAAAGCAAAGCCAAGAACTGTTGAATTTTTCTTTGGCTTTCTCTTTTGGTGTGTTAACTGATGAAGCTTACCTTTGAAGCGTAGTGTGTTAATGTTACATGGCAAGGATTTCTACTTTATAGCTAAGGTCCAGGCTGTGACTCCTCCCCACCCCCGCCTGTATTGCGCTATGCAGACAGATGTGTGAGCAGCTGCTTGTTATGATTGCTTCTCCATAGGAACCAGAGGCATAAAAAAGATGAGCCAGAAAATTAAATGCTAGGAATTAGAGGTTTCCTCCCTCCACCATCCATCATTACACATTTTCCTTTATGACCCTGCAGTGCCCTTGAAGACAGAGATTTCCAAGAATCCATTGTCAGTTCATCAACCCTTCTTTTGGGAATACCAAATATATTCTTAATGTGTAAGAAAGAACAGATTTTATGACTTACGCCTGATTGAGTTTACAAAAGATTTCACAAACTTCACACTGTATCTGTGGTCAGGTTTATGAATTCGGCCAAGCTGGATCAAGTGGTGATCCAAAGGGTAGCTGGCTAGATCTTCCAGTTCCTTGTCATTCCAAGCAAGGCCAAGGGAAAACACAAATAGGGCATAACCTTGACATTTGGCTCTCAAAGATTCTTTCTTTAAGGTTTCCCTGTCCAAGTGACTGGTTTCCCCAGCAGATATCACAAATATGACTTTGTTTTTTCTCATATTGGGTGTATTTAAAAAAATATTGTCCAGGGTCCACTGTAAGGCATGACCGATGAAAGCATCTCCATTCAGTTGTTGAACTGATTTTTCCAGGTGTCTCTTCATGAGGCGTTTGCTATTGTAGGTGGTAAGGTTGAACTCAGTTCTAACAGGACTCTTCTGAGTGTTGGGTAGGAAGTTGGGGGGAGCATGGCTTAAGAGAGCTACCCGGTCTCCAGTGACAGAGGTCTCAGGCTCTGGGGTGATCTCAAAGTGATCTAATAGTGCTCCCAAAAAGTGTCTTATGTCTTCAAATTCAGCACTTCCCACATGCCGGGAGCTGTCCAGAAGAAAAGCAGCATCCATGTAAGACTCTGCAGGGGGTGGTTTGGCTTGATCGCAAAAAGGGTCCGGCTTGCATACATCTGCAGACCAAAAGTCACATAGGGTTATTAGTAAAACAGACTGGAGAAAAGATAGCATCTCAGATATTTTAACATTTGGAAACTGCATAGTTTTTGATATTAAAATAATTACTAAATGACTTTGATATTAACAATGAAAGATTTCCTAGTCCATAATTTGCATCTGTATTTAAAATGTACAGATTTTCCACCCAGTTGGCATCTTGAATTCCATTCACTAAGGCATCTGACTTTTAAAAATTAGGCTGCTTTCAACAGATGTTTAATCTTGGCTGTATTTTAAGTTTATAAAGATTGAAGTGGACAGTTTATCTCATTTGAGAGTATACCTTTTCATGACATAAAAGCTAATGATCTCTCTAGATAGACAAGATACAGGTAAAGCAATGGTCCTTATCATTATGCCCACATTGTTCTACTATGAAATTTAGTATGCTTAAAAAAAGTGGGAAAAAAAGCAATGAATTCTTATACTTCAATTTAAATAAAGGTTTGTAACTCAATGTCCACCTGGGTGTGGACACTAAGGACAAAGCCATAGTTCATGTTTGTATCTCCAGTGTGTTTATTAGTTGAAAGCTTAATACGTGTTTGTTAAATACATGAATATAAATATTGCATATTAATAGCCTTTCATTAAATATGGGGTCATTTAAATAAATACGCATGTCTCATTTAGCAAAAGAATGTGTCATAATAAAACAGAAAGTGAATTCCACTGAATCTGACCACAATGAATATTCAGAGGAATTAAAAAATTTGGAAATGGAAGGATCTTAGAAGTCACCTAATCTAATTTTACAGAAGAGACTGATGGTAAGAGGTAAAATTATTCTGTCAAACAATATGCAGGTGTTTCTAGAAGTTTCTATATGTATGAGGCCAGGGTTTATTGTGAGAGACAGGGCCATGTGGTGGTCTGGCAGTGGGAGGCCCCTTGGCCTAAGAGCCAGGATGCCTGGGCTCTGGTCTTAGCCAAGTCACCACTAGGCCTCAATTCTGCACAGTTAGGTGGGGGGGGGGTGTCAGATTCACCCAGAGAACCCTTCCAAGGCCAACCTTTGCAATCTTGAGGTTTGTAGTAATAGTTAAAGAGGCATTCTCAGCCTTAACCATTAAGAACTAAAGAAAAGTGAATGGAATGACAAGCGTGTGGACAGTTGGCACTTAGATATGTGCCTGGGGCAGGAATAAAAGCAGTCAGATGAAAGGTTAAAAACCAGAATGCAGATCCCTGGGGATGTAGCAAACTTTCTAATTTCAGTCTTGCTCATGGTCTCCATAAAGATGTGGCTTTGCACAAGTTATGTTTCCGTTACTGAAATTTAGTACAATTTTACGACCATGTTTAGTGATCGAATGACAGAACAGTCACCTGTGTGCTAGGCAGTTTCTAAAATCAGAGATAGCAGGCTTCCCATTTGCTCAGTTTTGTGGGATTTTTTAATTGCAAGAAATGATAGCCAAAATATCTTCCCTTATATGCCTCAGAGACAAAACAAGAATTTAAGCCAAGAAGTGGGGCCAAAATCTATCCCCAGTCACACATGTACAACTTCTGACTGTAACATACCAGCACACAAGTGTAACTGATGTGTCTGAAAGCTATGCTGAGGCTGGGGTGGGAAGACTCCCTCACAGCACAGCCAACCACTGCCTTGAGTAAGAGGACCAATGCCTACCCAACCCTATGCCACAGAGAGAGACAGAGGGAGGGAGAGAGGAAGGTGGGAGGGAGAAGGGGTGAGGGGGAGGGCAAGGGAGGAGAGAAACGAGTACTGGGAAACAGGAGGAGACAGAATAGAGGGGTGTCTGAAGCAATCCCACTTCTAAGAGTTATCACCTCCCTGTGAGGTCACTTACATGGCAAGAATTAGCATCTCATTGACACACATGGAGAAGGAGAGGAATCGACCATTTTCTTCAAGACCAAACACCAAGCGCCAGGGAAAATAACAGGTCTCTGTTACTCATAAATGGCAGCGTTGTGAGGCTATCCTTCCTGGGTCTCCTCTGGCTATGGCGTAGGCAAATTATCTCACTTCCCCAAGCCCCATTTTTGTCATCTGTCTAGTGGAGCTAGTAATAATTCAGATGTCTCAGGGTGATAGTAAGGATGAGATATGACAATGAGAAGAGTGCTTGGAACAGAATAAGCTCAACAGCTTCAACACTATCACCAGCACCACCACCAACGTTATATAAAGCCGTTAGAACAGGGCATGGCTCATAAGAAACATCAGGCAACTGCTAGAAATCACATGCACTGATGACTGCAGTGGCTTCCACTGTCCTCATAATTATTTGAACACTCAACTTATCAGCATATACTCACCCGCAGCAGCCTCTCTAGCTAGGCCTATAGGTTGTATATAAAACACAACGACAGACAAATCAGCATGGCAAATCTTTCTGATGCTTCTTTGCAATGAAAAAATGCATGGATTTCTACTAATTTCCACTTGTACTATAAAGCATTTCTTGAGGGTTTGTGAACATGTGAGATTTAGAAGACACATAAATATATTTTACAGCATGAAAACCTTGGCAGTGAGATAGGCTGAGTTTTCCTAATAATCGTTACCGTTTCCTGGAAGCTGCAGAAGTGTGGAGGGCCTGGAATGCAGTCCTTCTGCTAGGAGCCCTGCTGGCTGAGGCTCCATCTGTGGACCATGCAGTATGAGGAAGTGAGCCCAATGCCCCAGGGAAATCTTCCCAAGGCCTCTTGTACCCCTGCTGCCAAGGTCCAGCTACTCATGCCAACAGTGACTCAGTGTGCTTAACAGGCCTGATCAAATTATATTCTCTCTGTGGGTCTTACCATAGCAGAAAGTGCATTGCTGGAGTCTCTCTAATGCAGGCGTGTAGTCAGTCCCGGATGGAACGATTATGACTTGGAATGTGCCAGTGTCATCAATCTGCAAGAAGCAGAAGCAAGAAAAAGAGCAGCTTAGTGGGTGGAGCTGCAGGAATCCCCCAGCATTGTTCACAGCACTGAGATCTTTTGAGTGCAACACTGCTCCTTCTAAAGAAGGTCATAGGGAAACCTAGCGCGTGTTAGGGTGACTAGAAACCCTGCCTGGGTTTAAGCCTCGATGTTACCTTTAGCTGTAGATCAGGTTCCTTTGTCTCTGTTTCCTCATCTACAAAATAATCACACTACTACCTAACAGGGATACACTGGGCATTAAATGGGTTCATAACTGAAATGCATTTAGTGGTACAGGGTGGGTGCTGTGTGGGTCAGTAGAGACCACAAAGCACTTTCCTCTTCATTATCTCAACAACCCAGTGAGTTTGTTCTTACGTGCATCATGCCAGTTTTACAAATGAGGAAGCTGAAGCTCAAAGGAAGGTGAGAGGACCGATCAAAAGACAACAGACATGGAAACCATTTAAGGAAGAAGGTCAGAGGACAAACACCCCCCACCCCCACAAACACCCCAAGTCCCAGAGAACCAAGTGAAATCACAGAATGTACTTTACAACTGTCTCTGAGTTCCCATTATGAACCAGGCATGGAAGCTGGCTTGGCAGACCCAGATCCACATCCAGGGGCTCTCCTCTGAACAATTCCCAACCCCTTCCAATTCAGTCCCATTGTTAGTAACCTCTCTGGGGAGTTTGAGGCTGGAGAGCAGAGATAAAATAGGCTTCAAATAATGAAGAATAATTAGCGTGTCAGTTAACAGATTCACAGATCCATTTATAACTGAGGGAAAATTATATGTATGGTCTTATTTAATGCCGAAGAGATGGGACAGACAACATTTCCCTTGGGGAGCCATGTATAAGTGGGGAGGGGGACGCCATCTCTCTGCAGAGCAGATTGCACCACGGATGGACATCTGAGCCAATTGGATCCATTCTCTCAGGAATTTGGAACTGGGGTCCTGAGGGCAGTGAGTCCCTCTCTGTTAGTGGTAAGCACTAATAGAGCTGTAGGCTGGCTGTGTTCTAATTGAGGAGCAATGGGAAGGAAATGAGGGAAATGGGAAGGAGGGAAGGTGGTGAGGGCTTTCGCTAAGGCTCATTTTTGTTTCATCCCATCTTTTCTTTTGTGTACAAGAGATGGAGAAATCTGTGCTCTCCAGAATCCCTCCCTAGAAGACCACTGTGTTTGCCCTCATGAGCAGGATGGGTTAGAAGGGGAGACTCAGAAGAAACATGTGGTAACTGAAGCATTTGGCATGATTTCTAGGCAAAATAAACAGAAAAAAGAATAGTGAGTGCCTGGGAAAGGCTGAGAAGAAAGAAACCGGAAGGCGGGAAGGTGAGCATTGTTGTGGTATGAGCAAAGGGGAAAAAAATAAGATGCTGTGACAGGGCAGTGGAGCTGGAACAGGGGTGGAGGAGACAAATGGGGACATTCTGTAGGGGAATACAGCACCCTGCATTATGGTGCCCTTTCTTATGACTCACTACCTTCAGTGAAATCTGTACTGTCCACTGATTCTTCGTGCAAATGGATTCTTAGAACAAAGGCTGAATTGTGTGTCCAGGTAAGCACGGAGTGAAAACAGAAACTGCTAACCTAGACCCAAAGCAGAGGACACCTGGGTTATAGTTGCATCTTTATAATAAATTTACCAGGGATATGTGCATGTGTGTACTTAAGCTAGCTTAAATTGGTCTTGGCAACATGTAAAAAACAGTCTTGACTCTTGAATAATACAACAGCACCATTAGTCTGTATTGTTAATGGCTTTTAATAGGTATCTGAGCAATGTTTCCAGTGAATCATGCCTTCACTTCATCTGGATTGTGATGAGTGACCAGGAAACCAAATCTAGAGAGCATGGATCAGACCATCTGATAGGGGCAAAGTGCTTTCTTATTGCCAACTATCAGGATCCAAGGGGGGAAAAAAAATCACAAAATGTTTGAGCTAGGAGAAATCTCAAGAACTATGTAGTCCCAGCCTAGCATTTACAGATAAGGAAAGTGAGCCCAGAAAGGGGTGGAATATGGGGGGCTCTAGTTTAAATTTTGCTTTCTCCAAATAAGACCTACTTCCCATCTTCTGTATTAGCTGCTTTTATGATCACAGTTCTGTGTCAGGGAGTCCTAACTTAGTTTAGAGCAGTGTTCTGAAGATGTCATCCAGGGATTGCTGCCATTTGTTAACTAATTTGTGTTCTGCATGTCTGTGTTGTGACAACTTCCATATTTCTGGCAGTGGAGCTGGTTGATAACTTAGGCTTCGCATTTAATCATGTATCAACATGTTGATGTCAACTTAAAACATCATCCTTTTCTTATTGAGTTTAGTGTGTTGCTTTACTAGGAGTTCACAGGGGGTCTGTGCTCTCCCTGTCCTCCCATCCCTCTTCCCACCAAAGTAATCTCCTAGTCAATAGAGTTTGGCAGATGAGGTTTTAGAGATCACCACCACACATCACTGGAGCAACTGTAGTTAGCAAGTTACAGAAAATTCCTTAAGCTAAACGAGGATTGGGGATTTAAAGTAAAAGTTCTATGGTTCACTTTTCCTAGCTCTCACTTTTTATTGCTATTAAATGCACAGATGGGCTAGAGGAGGCCTTCAGCAAATGGTTTGGGAAGATACCCTCTTCCCTCATTTCTAAACATCACAGGGCTTTTAAATTGGTGTGTTCAAGAAATGATACAATTAATACTATGTGTAACCATCTTTCTTAGACGTTCATATTCATTAAGGAAATTGATCATCATTAAGTTCATATTCATTAAGGAAATCTTTTTAAAAATAAAAAGGTTGAAAAAAAAAATAAAATAAAAAGGTTGGGTGGTCAAAGTGCTACAGTTTCCCATTAAGCCCTCTACCCCACCCATTTCAGTTCTGTCTCCAATCACAAGAATAAACTGTAATGTCAATATTATACTTAATGTTTCTCTCATCTGTGATGCCAAAAAGCAGAGTAAAAGAAAAAAAAAAGCCTAGCTAAAAAAGAGATCTCTCTTATCAGTCCATTAGAAAGGGAGACCCACTCTAGGTTAGAATTCTTTATGGGCAGCAAGTAAAATTTCACCAGAAGTAAGAGGTCGTTGCCAAACACACTTAGAGGGGAAAAGTTGGTTGCAAAACAAAGCTGAGACTGAGGTTTTTCCAGTCAAAAATGGCCTTCTGTTTCAGAAGGGATGAATAGATCATCACTCAGCTTGATACCATCATGAGAAACTTCCAAAAGGGCGGGGGAGGAGTCACAGCCCATGTGCTAAGGGAAATCATGGCCTGTTGTCAGAACATCTGCTTCCAAGTCCTGCTGCATGAGCCTGCATGGGGCCCAAATTTTACACTGGACTGCTCAACTCTCAGAAGAATCAAGATTTAGAAAAGTCATGATAATTATGCAACAAGTTAGGGTTTTAAAATATGGCCCCCAAATAAAAATTCATTGTCACTAAATTTTTGAGTTCTGTTCTTGAAATAATGAACAACAGTTCAGTATAGGGAAGCACAACTGAACAGAATAGATAGAAGAAAGAAAAAGAGGGCAAAGGAGAAGTAGTTACATTATTTCCCTTCTGTAATGCCAGGTTTCAGTAGTGGGTTCTTACCAACTTGTATAACATGCCTCTATTTTGAACCTTTTTAGACAACCCTGCTTAGTTCCATCCTCTAATGGCAGCTCCCTGAGGGTGGGTTTTTGGTTTTCCTCTTCTGTGTCTCCACAGCCTGGGACAGTACCTGGTATACATGAGGAGCCTACTAAGCATTTGCTGGATGAATGAACCTTAGCACCAATTCTGACTTCTGTCTGCACCTCTAATTCTACTCAAGAAGTGTTCGGAGCCAATGCTGCTCAGATTTTGGAGGGTCATTGTCAAGAATTTGAATCTCCATTGATGCGTTTTTGAGATAAAGTCCTTCAAGAAAGGAGCAAGGAGCCTCCAGCTGATTTGGCTAGAAACTCTGAGTAAGACTGTTAACAATCAAAAGACTTTAAAACAAACCAACAAAGTATGTTTTCTCAAGTTATAGGCTATGCACACACCTTTGAGTGGGTGGTGAAATTGTGTTTATTTAAGTTTATATCACAAATACTATCAGTTATTTGCATTAGGATGTTATCTCTTGTTTTGTGGATAAATAAAGCCAAGGGACAATGGGGCTCTCAATAAACAGAAGGAATTATGAATCTGTGTAACCATATCTACTCACTGAGTTTCTGAGCTGCTGTGTTTTATAGCAGCTTCACTTGCATGGCATGGCCCAGCCTTTTCTAACTGATGTGCATTTTCCTTTCTGAGCCTGATCTCTCAGCCTGTCCATCTGCATGTTCATTGACACTCATAGCAGCGTCAGCTCCTTTACAACCTAGATATCAATTTTGTTAAATAGATTTTAGTTCAAAATCAAGCAGATAAATAATAACAATAGCAATTAGAGCAAAAGCTATCATTCTTGAATATTTATTATGTGCTAGGCACTGAGGCATGGTGTCCTATCATTTCACCTACACAACAGCTCCAAGAAGCAGGCACTGTTTTCCATACTTTATAGATTAATACTCTATTTCAATTCTGTTGTGCTTATTTGACACCTTCATAGAAAATTATGGTGGTGTAAAGGGCCTGTAGATTAAAAGTGAAAGGATGAAGAAACATTTATCATGCAAATGGATGTGAAAGGAAAGCTGAGGTAATAATACTTGTGTAAGACAAAATGGACTTAAAAAATTTTTTTTTAATTTGACAGACAGAGATCACAAGCAGGCAGAGAGAGAGAGAGAGAGAG